>KN470025.1:0-32500 GCA_000787095.1 Periophthalmodon schlosseri
ATTGAGCAATTATCCACAGCCAGTGTTGGTCCTTGGGCAAAACCCTTTGCGCTGCTGCCCACCTCATACAACGAGATGCTCAGCCAAACAAGGTCTGCGTGTGCATGCTGGGAAACCAGAGCACCTTGATGAGAAATGAGCTACTGGAACAAGACAGAAATGGGCGAGATGTGAGAACAAGGCTCTGTTGGAATGCTATTACTCCAGTCCCGAGTCAGTGTTCCAACATCCACAAACAGCACCTGCTATCACAGCGTGAGATTGACGAGGTACAACACAAATGCTGTGGCAATAAGGGGCCAGGATGCCAGGTCAGAGGGGAGTTAACATCAACTCCCCAACCAGAGATTGGGTACGACGCCCTAATAAGTATTACGTTGAACGAGGCAGCGACTGACCTGGAAGACAAGATCATGGCCCTCATGGGCACAAGGCACACAAGTACCACATATATATATAAGGACATGGTGGTTACATTGGGAAGGGCATCTGGTTTAAAAATTAGGTGTATGATTTGCTGTTGTGACCTTGGAAGGGAAATGACAACAACAGTTGTATTATATTGTTTGGAATATGGCATAACTCACGCTACAAACAGGAAAGTTATTCAAATTTTGCTGCACTGAGCTATTATTCCCAAATTTATTCCCTACATTTTTATTATGCAAATAGAGTTTAAAATAGGCGCTAGTAAAAGTATTAAACCCCTCACAGCAGCACACAAATGCATTCACAAGTCAGACCCGAACGCCTTTTCATTCTGCTTCACTTTCTTGCCTTTCCTCTGTGACCCAGTTTCTTGGAAAGCAGATTTTTTCTTATTTATTAGTGAATGTGAGCGCTCACTTATTCCCTGCGCTTCCTGCCCGCCTCGCCTCCTGTTTGCTGCTGCTGTTTGGACTCGCACAATGCCACTGGGCCTTGAGGCTGCCATTAGCTGGCCATCATTAAAGCCAGCAATTTAAAACATACCCTGCAAATATCAGGTCCTATTATTGCCGTAATGTGGAGCTATTTGGGTGCCCAGACCTTCAATTTAGTCCACCTTTTCCCTAAGGAGAGTGGAATATATGTTTGCTTGTTTGCAAATGATTAAAACATATCATTTAGAAGCAAAGAGAAAATGGTCTCAGTCACACACATGCAGAAAAAACTTCAAAATCTGCTGAGATGTTTGCTCACCACTTAAGGATGTAGTATGCGGTTTTGTTAGTGTTCTTTATTATAATAAATCTTTTTTTTTTTCTTCTTTTGTTGAATTCCAATTTTTGCAACCTGAACAGACGACTCACGAGACACCTGCTTTTAGTACAACTTAATCATCAAGTGCCGTTTGAGTGTGACAGTCGTAAAAGAAAGGGTCACATGAGCATCTGTAGTAGGCTGTTTAGGAGAATGCACAAAAATCATGCACTGGGTAAGAATCTATATAAATGGACATATTACGTTCTTCTTATATGGGAGTGTGAGTGTGTAAGTGTGTGTGTGTGTGTGTGTGTGTGTGTGTGCATGTGTTGATGGTAGTAGGTAAGTAATAAAACAGAAAAATAAAACTGAAGAAATAAATTAGAGGGAAAGGGAGGAAAATTTTGAAAGAAGAGAAAAAAAAATACATAATTTAGTGAGGCTCCAATTTTTTTCTTTATTTTTTTTCTTTATTTAATTTTTTTTTTTTTTTTTTAATATACTTCCTTTTCTCCTTCCTTCCCTCTCCTTCCGCTGCCCCTTTGTTTCTTTTGTTAATTGCTTTTTTGCCAGATAGAGTCAGTACAGCTAAGGGCAGCAGACCTTCTTCCTGGTCACACCTTACACCTTTTCAGGTACTTTTCCATTTTATCCACTATAAACCGCAATATTCATCCAAAATTGTGAAAATAATCCAAATGGAATAATTGTTTTTCCATTACAAACTGCAGAACTGATGGAGTCTGGAAGGAGTGATCAAATTTGCATGCAAAAAAATGACTAACTAATTAAAATATGATTGACAAAATTTGCCAAATATACAGATTCTGTCACAATTATTTGGCATTTTCATTCCTGAATTCTTTGCACGTTATCACTCACAGATCCGGCTCCATTATGAGACCTCCTTTGTGACTCTAACAACAAGAATGTAATGTGACAGCAAACCCTGACAACTCCAAATAGGAACATTTCAGTGAAAAGTCAAAAACTAATAGAGTGTCTGACCCTGAGTGAACACTGCTAAATGTGCTAAATGAACAACTTTTGCACAAGGCTAAAATAACCAGACCAGAAGAGTACCACAAACCAGTGTAATGTAGTATAAATATACAAAATTAGTGTAATCGCTCAGTCATCCATGTGGGGTCGATAGCAAAAGAACTGAAGAAGCTACTTGGACGAACGTATTCGCTCTTCAAAACCTTTCTGCAGTTGACAGAATTGAAATTTTCTTTTGCTAATATTACAGTAATTACAAATTGCTTCTTTAGACCTGTGTACAATTTCCACAACCAAAAATGAGACTTATTTTATTTTTTACTACAAAATGGTCCCAAGGTGTGTGGGGGCGACAGTAGCTCAGTTGGTTGTCGGTTCCAATCCCGCTCTCAACATAAACATCATTGATTGAGCTGTCAGATCCAGTGACTCACAGTTTAGCGGTGCGATTCTAGCTCCCACAGATGAATGCTGTCGTTGTGTTCTTGGGCAAGACACTTAACCCACCTCGCCCCCACTGTCTGCGTACACTGGAGTATGAATGTGTGTGTCAGTGGGTGAGTGGTTCCTTGATGTAAAGCGCTTTGAGTGGCTTGAAGGTGGAAAAGCGCTATATAAAAATCTGCCCATTTACCATTTACCATATAAGGCGGTGGTTAGCAGCCCTGCCTTTCAGTGAAGGTACTGCATGATGCCTCATTAGACCACACCGCTAATTGGTTACTGTCCTGAATCTTACCTTACCAATCTAAGGCCACCAGTGAACCATGGCGAAGCTATTACGTGCAAATCTTTGAAATGAACTAGACTTAGGGACGTATATATTATCATGATTCCCTCCTTTCGTCCCTCCACTGTTTCAACCTAAACCGTATCCTTTGCACTTTTGCTAACCTTTGTTGTGCTTTCGTCCTCCCCCTTTTGTCTCTCTTCCCGCTTTGCCCCCGTGCCTCTGACTGACAGTGTTATAAATTGATTTCTGGCCCGGTGTGTTCCCTCTGTCTCTCTCCAGGCATTTCCCTTATTTAGACTGCACCACTCCAGGGTATAGTCTAGACCGCAGGGCCGACTGTCAGTCAGTGGCGGCTGGCGTGGAGCAGTCTAATTCTTGGCTGACAAGCGTTCCTGACAGCGCGAAGCAATGGGGCTTTTCAAACATGCTTACTCTCCCCCTTGTCTCTTTCTATTGCATTTTGCTATCTCTCTCTCTCACATTCTCTCTATCTCTCTCTCTCTCTCTCAAGCCACCAAATTCATTTTTTCATTGACCTTGATCCTTTCATCTCTTGGAGAAAAATAAAGCAGACACAATCGGTTCTGGAGACATGGACCAAATGCAAACGTAGCCCACAATAAGAATATATCTTCAAATACGTACTTAGCGCACACCTCGTTTCGGCCTTGGAGCTGGAGTGCAGCCTCTGTGCCTGGAATACCGATTGGTTAGTTAGTGGGCCCTGCTGCCTTCTGATTGGTCAGTTCGGTCCGCTGGGGAAAAGCCATTCTTTAATCATAAATGAGAGTGTGTGAGATTAGACGGAATAGCCCTTTAAGCGAATCTGGTATCACTGCTGTCCCCCAAGAGAGAAGGAGAAACAGAAAGAGAGGGATGGAAAGAAGAGAGTGGGGGGAAGAGACCGAAAAGGACGGGGGATGGCAGGGGGAGAGAGAGAAAGAGAGAGAAAGGCAGAGGAGGGAGGGAGTCACAAGGGAGAAGGGGAGAGGGAAAGGGATGGAGAGAGAAAGAGACAGAAAAGGACGGGGGGTGGCGGGGATAGATAGAAAGAAAGAGAGAGTCATAAGGGAGAGGGGGAGAGGAAGAAAGAGAGGGAAAGGGATGGAGAGAGAAAGAGACAGAAAAGGACGGGGGGTGGCGGGGATAGATAGAAAGAAAGAGAGAGTCATAAGGGAGAGGGGGAGAGGAAGAAAGAGAGGGAAAGGGATGGGAAAAAAACAGGGTGGCAGGGAGAGAGAGAGAAGAGGGAGAGAGAGAGAGTCACAAGGGAGAGGGGGAAAGGGATAGAGAGAGAAAAAGACAGGAGGTGACAAGGATAGAGAGAGAAAGAGAGAGAAGAGGGAGAGAGACTCACGAGGGGGAGAAGGAGAGGAAGAAAGAGAGGGAAAGGGATGGAGAGAGAAAGAGACAGAAAAAGACGAGGGGTGGCGGGGGGGAGAGAGGGAGGAAGAGAGAGAGCCTCAAGGGAGAGAGGGAAAGGGATGGAGAGAGAAAGAGACAGAAAAAGACGAGGGGTGGCGGGGGGGAGAGAGGGAGGAAGAGAGAGAGCCTCAAGGGAGAGAGGGAAAGGGATGGAGAGAGAAAAAAGATAGGTGGTGGCAGGGATAGAGAGAGAGAGAAAGAGACAGAAAAAGAGGGTGATAGGGAGAGAGAGAGAGAAGGAGAGGGAAGAGGCAGCATGAGAGTGCAGCAGGGAGAAAGGGGGGAAGAAAGAGGGAGAGAGAGAAAAGGAGGCGTGGTCTAGAAATAGATGGAAGAGGAGATGAAATGCAAGACAGACAAACAGAAAGACACACGGAGCAGAGATAGAAG
The DNA here is from genome assembly GCA_000787095.1 of Periophthalmodon schlosseri. Taxonomy (NCBI): domain Eukaryota; kingdom Metazoa; phylum Chordata; class Actinopteri; order Gobiiformes; family Gobiidae; genus Periophthalmodon; species Periophthalmodon schlosseri. The sequence continues at coordinate 4,736 of KN470025.1, forward strand.
AGAATTTAAAGCATAGAGCTTTTTTTTTTTTTTTTTTTTTTACAGGGGTTTTTTTTCAGGGCTTACAGTGGTATTATATCAGTGCAGTGCAGGGTGAAAGATAGATTTTCTATTGGAGAATTGTGCTCTCCCACGCAGACATGTGAGCGGGGGGGCAGCTTTAGAGCACAGTGTGGGGACCAAAAACTGTACACGCACGTCATGAAGACCTGCCGTCCTTTATTATTAGATCAACAATGTGATTTAAAGTTCAGATTTGGCAAAAGTGGTTAAGGTTAGGTTTACGCTAAGGTTAGGCAAATGGTGACTATGGTTAAGGATCAGTCTTCAGGAAATTGGAAGTCAGTGTCCGCAAGAAGCATAGATAGATGTGTGTGTGTGTGTGTGTGTGTGTGTGTGTGTGTGTGTGTGTGTGGGCTGAGGGACAGGAGCAGAACCTTGAGGTCGCGCCAGGGGTCCCATTTGAGATGAAGAATAGCCTCATTTCAGCTTTTGGCTCTAAGTCCACGGCTGAAATGTGATGTTAATGATGGGGTGCTTTGTCTGAACCGACAAACCCTCATGTGAACTTGTGTGTTCCTGCAGATTTTAGAACGAAGTCTAAATGTGTTTTAATCATAGCATAGTCAAATGAGTAATAATTATATGGGTAGATATTTTAGAAACGAACGTCCTCAAATGAGACTCACAGCGACCACTGGACAGAAGAAAAATATATATAAATCACTTTTTCCTTTTGTTAATTTGTCACGATTTTCAATTTGATATTCTGAACATAAACAAATGAAGACTTTTAATCACTGCAATTCAGCATAAAAAAGTCAAAATTCTTCCCCCAAAGTCTGAACTACAAACCACAAGCTTTTAATGAGACAGGATTTAAAACAACCCAAGCATCATTGATAATTAGAGATGACTTAATCCAAATATTGCTTTGTTTAATTGCCCAGTCCTAATGCAGATTGCTAGACGGGGTTATCTATACTGATTCCTGATACGGTCGGGGCTTGTAGTACTGCCCTCATCAAATAATGTATGTCATATTTGTGTACTTTGGGCCTCAGTTATCATTCCATGTGCTAAACTGCGAGTATAAACTGGAAAACAGCGTATGCAGTTTGTGGGTGTGTTGTGTGTGATTTGCCATTGGGAAGGGTGCGTATTATTTGTGCTGCAAAACTGATATGTAAATGAGAGCATTCAGCGAGTGCAAAGGTTTGCGTGCCTCTGTTCCTATGGGCTATTGAACAGTGTTGTGTTGTGTTGTGCAAATTCACGTTTGCCCTACTTCCTAACATTTTCGCATAGTGTTTGGATCGACGTTCGTGTCTGACGGGGAGTCGTGAAAACTTTGAACAGCAAGTTAACCAGCGTTATTCTTTTTTCTTTGGACTTAAACGGATCACTGAAATAAGTGCATTTAGACAAGGGAAGCACATCGCACCTCAACCAGGATGACTGGACTGGACCCTGCTGTCTCCGCTTTAGAACATGGGACAGACTCGTGAAAGCCCAGTTTGATGGACAGCTGCTGTGGCTCCGGTTCAGTGGAAGACTTGTGGGAGCCAGGGCCAAAATATTGCAGGTATAGAGTTTATATTTTACTACTGCTGCTTTCAAAATCTCATCTGTCCTTGTGGGTAATTTTAAAACCTTTAAAATCAATATCAAATGCCATATTGGTGCACAAATTTCAGCATCTATCCTGTGCAAAAAGTCCACACCTGTCTCTCCTGTACTATATTATCAGGCAGTTCTTGCTCTCATCAGTGTAATAAATCTGGCAGCACCTGCTAAACAACTTCATTTGCATTTCCTCTGCCTCCGTTTTGCATATTCATTCACTCATAGGAGTAAAACTGCGTCTTCAGCGTCTCTTTAGCGTCTCTGCTCCACTTTTAGCGTGTTTAGCTGTTTAGCACATGAGCAAACGCTTGATAAATGAGACCCTTTATGTACTGACTGTTATGTGCAGTGTAATGTTTACACTGAAATTTTATAGAGCACATAGACACAACACTTTGTAAACTACATGAAAAAAACTTTATTTACGTGCTGTACTTAGAATTTAGTGAGTTGAAGTGTTCACAAAGTTTGCTCAGCTTACGCCCAGTTCTTTAGCATATCCTGCACAGAGTGCACTCCTCGTTTAGCCTCATCTCAGGCTGTAAAGATGTAGTACGGCTTTAAGGACTGAGATCAGCCCTATGCATTTCAGAGGGTTCACTAAACACACTCAGTGGAAAAAGCACATTTCTTTGTCTTTAAGTTCCTTTCATCCTTATAAAGAGGCTTTGTCTGTGCACACACACACACACACACACACACACACACACACACACACACACACACACACTGTCTAAGGCTGAGCTCCTATTCCTCATTAGCATCATTAGCGCAGAACTGCACAGTCACACCTGAAGGGAATCAACCCCCCCAACGGCCAATTTATGTCTGGAATGTTTTTCAGTACAGCATTAAACTCATCTGCCCTGCGTTTATTCAATTACAGGTGTTTTTATTGCTGAGAAATAGACAAACATAAATGGATTCTTACTGTGAGCAGGGTCGCCTCTCAGATCTGACATGTAATGTGACCTAGTGTTGTCACTTGCTTGTCTCCATGGAGATAAGGATAATGCCATACTGTGGATCATTAAAGACAAAGCATCAATATATCCATGGCAACAGGCAGGTGGCGTACTCTCCACCAGAAAAGTTACATAGTGGTCCTTTTACCACACATGTAAAATCTGTTACAATTATACATCATTGTTAACTTTTGCATTACATGTATTATAAATTGTGGAACCAGATATGGGTCTATTGAATCTTATTTTATGTTTGCACAGTAGACCTAAGGGTGCACTAGGTAACTTTTCAGGTCCCCAACCATTTGTTAGCCACCTGGTTGTCTCCATGGAGATGTCATTGAGTTTCCTGGAATGTCCCACAATATGGCACTGTCGTCATGTTGTGCCTCCAGATCAAGTTAGGTCAAACGCAAGATAGACAAGTTTAATGCCATACATTGGAACATTCCAGGGAAAGCAATATCCTCTCCATGGAGACAAGGAGAAAAGTTATGTAAAATGTATTATTTGTAGGATTTCAAAATGATCTGCTCTAGTGTAGTAATGTAGATCATTTTTTCACTTACAGTTTATATAAGCTGATTATGGAGATTAGCCTAAATGTGTAGTGACTTACTTATATATTTTGGATTAATGGCCACACAGCTGACCTTTTTGGTTGGGTCTATAGCTTTCTCTCTGGGGACATCTCACATGCATTGCCTTCATATAAAATTCCATCAATTCCACACTAAAGTTGACATATTCCTGTTGTGTCGCGCCCTGGTCCATAAATGTCTGCATTAAGGTGCCTGTTGAATGAAATGCCGTGGAGTCAGTGGGTTCAGGTCAGGGCTGGGATGGGCTGCCGGAGGAATCAGGTTTTGGGGGAGAGACAGGTCAAAGGTTAAGAACAGAGAGGGAGGCTTCACTGCCATGGACGCTCACATGTACATGTTTGTGTGGGAATCTTTAAAGACATTGGATTTCGAAAAATGTCTGCCCGAATCATCGGAACCAACAGACACCGAAAAGAATAGATAGATTATAATTTGATATAATAACACAAGCTGCAAAAAATACCACAAAAGAGCAAGAATGGATTCTTGCTCTTTTGTGGTTAATATTACAATCTGTTCACATTTATTCCATAGCCAAAGCCTCAGCCAAGACACAGAGACACATTGTGGCACATTTAAAGTTCCTATATTACACACAATTTACTCGTGTGAGTTTTAAATCATGTTATAATGTTGTTACCTCACCAAAAACATACCTGGTGTTGTGTTTTGTTTCATTCACACATGAATTTGTCTATGTCTCCAAAGGTCAAAATGTCATTAAGAAGTAGTTTTCAAGTTAACAGCTCCTTTTACATTTTGTTCTGTAGAGATTGGAAATTCAAGGACTGAAATTATCCAGATGATTCTAATGAAGGTGTATGGAGTTTAAAAACACAGTGGAGCACTTCCTGTATGTATCACATGACATCACAAGGTGGAACAGAGTGTTTTTAGTTTCAGAGAAGAACACAACCTAAATATGCAAGGTTTGTGTTGGACATGCGGAAATGAAACAAAACACAATTCCAGGTGTGTTTTTGACGGGCAAACAACATTATAACATAGATCAGAAAAAGGCGTAATATGGGCTCTTTAATGCAGTCTAAAAATATTTAGATGGGCAATGAAAAAAGGAAATAAAAAAGGAGGATTTTTTTTAGCTTGGGACCAGAGCAGGGTATACACTGGCTCCTTATACTAATCTTGCATTTGCATCTAGAGTGAGTGGGCATGTTGTGTGGAAACATTGTCAGTTTTGCTTGGTTAGTCATTGTAATTACGCTCCCCTCTTTTCCGCCTCTATGTTCCTAAGTGATGACTTTTAAATCACACGTTCATTTGACTCAGTGATGAACGAGAGCAAATCTGTGCTTTTCTTTCTGTTTGTTCTGCTCTCTCCATCTCTGTCCCCGTCTTCCCCCCACCCCTCAGTCACCCCATCCCAACTGTTTGATTTAATGAAGTAAGTTCATTTAGACTAAGACTTCTGCAAATATGTTAAGTCCAGATAAAATGATGATTGATATTTCACGCTTTTCCTACTTTTTCAACAGGAGCAAAAGCAGCCACTCTAATTTGATATCGCCCAAAAGACCCACCCACATCTGGACAGTGGAGTATTTTAATGTTAGAGTTAGAGCACTATGGAACAGATGTCAGTGCATGAATCATTTTTATTCCTGTTCCTATTGACTGTGAAATCCAACACCAGATTCCTGTCACAAAATGGTTCGTACTGCCCCTTGAAGTGATCTATAGTAGAACAATGAGCTAATCCTGAGTCCACATGACAGGTTAATTTGTGACACTAAATTTTCCGTATATGTGCTAATAGCGACATAAGCTAATGTATTGGCCAAACCTCCTGCCACTGCCGTTGTGTCCTTGGGCAACACATTTCCATTTATGAAAGTGGAGTGTGTATGTGGTGGTGGTCAGAGGGGCCGATGACGCAGATTGGCAGCCTCGCTTCCGTCAGTCTACCCCAGGGCAGCTGTGTCTACAATAGTACGTTACCACCACCGGGTATGGAGTGAATGAATAATGCACAAAAGTGTAAAGTGACCGGAAAAGTAACAAATTATTATTATTATTATTAGTGATTAGTCTCCAGAGCACTGCTAACCTGTGCGGGGTGAGAGGAGGAGAAAGGAATGGATAGACTCAAGGGAGGTACTGTATATGTTATGAAATCTGAATAGGTTTTGTTCCGTATACATCGCTCAGACATGTGTTTGAACAATACATAAAACATTACAAAACTCTACACTTACCAGATAATCGTTAAATGCATCATGATTTAGTTGAATTATTTATCGAGTAGTTGAATAAGACCAGTCTAGACTTAAATGTGATCTGGCTTCAATTTAAAGTGTAAGCTGTTATCTAAGCTGATGTGGTCTCACAATTACAGGTTTTGTAGCTCTCACTGCCATGAAAGGCTGTGTTCTAGCCTTGGTTGTTTTTCTAACAGACCTGCTTATTTAGATGCTATTGTTACTCTTTTTACCAAGAGGAATTGTGCTGTTTGGCTAGACACATTATGTAAAGGAGTAAAACTGTGAAAACAAGTTTATAATGGCAAGGTAAAGGTGTTACTTGCAGACATAGCAATAAATTATATGGTGAGAAGGCTGTATCTTGTTTGTTTACTTATATCAGTTTATTCTGTTTAGATGCATAGGTAATTGTTCTACGTTTTAGTCTCTGTCTACATGCATTTGCTGGAATCCGTTGAGTCCATTACTTCCGTAGAGCAATAGTGGCATGGCGTTTTCCTCGAATATGCATGTCCTCATTTGAACTGCTGACTCATAAATTGCTCCTAACTATGATCATAAAATCTAATTCCTCTGGAAACACATATTTTCTACTTCCCACGCAGAGCCAAAATGGTGGCAGCTCGATAGTTTGTTTTTCTTGCTGCGCTGTGCACTATGTTCATGGGCAGTATTTAGTGGAAAGCGCCTGTGTGCTAGCCATATATTTTCATTGTATTAACATTCGTATTCTTTCCATGCATTTGTGTGTTTGTTTGAAAAATAAAAGTGTTATGACAGGGCAGGCTTTGTTAGTAATAATTCTCCTTACTTCTTATTTCTACCTACTTACTTCACTCTGTTCATGGGCATATATTTTCATGTATTTTTTGTATTAACATTTGTTTTATTTCCATGCATTTGTGTGTTTGATTGAAAAATAAAAGTGTTATGACAGGGTAGGCTTTGTTAGTAATAATTCTACTTACTTCTTAATTCTACCTACTTACTTCACTATGTTCATGGGCAGCATTTAGTGGAAAGCGTCCGTGTGCTAGCCATATATTTTCATGGATTTTTTGTACTAACATTCATATTATTCCCATGCATTTGTATATTTGATTGAAAAATAAGTGTTTCTTCTTTTAATTACTTCTGTAGGTAGAAACCATGTTTGTGTTTGCCCCTGAGATGGCAGTATACATATCAGCGGCTATAATCGCCTTCACTGGTTCAGATGTGTTGTTAAAGATGTGTGAGCCTTACTGTTCTCTGATTGGTTGTGATACAAGCCCTTTAATTGCCTTCAACTGTTAATGGTCATTTTATCTGTCAGTTTGAAGGCCTTGAAGTCATGTGGTTTAAATGAGGTCGTTGAGGTAGCCTCCACACACACACATACACACACACACACACACACACACGCACACACACATACACACACACACATACACACACGCTGGTTTTTCTGTTGATAGCGGATAATTGGTTGGAATAGCGTGGAGCTGTTTCCCCTCTGTCGTCCCTGTAGCCTAGGCTGCCACACTGAATAACAGGGCTTATACAACATGAAAGACTAAAGGATGAACACCCTGATTTTAGCTCCACACACAGCAGAGCAATTAAGGCCATAAAGTTCAAGGACTTTAAACGGAGAGGCAGCCATTTTGAATCAAACGTGTGAGGTTGAACTAATGCAGCTAAGGCAGCTAAGGGCTATGTTGTAGCATTTAAAAGCTTGGTTTTATCAACACTTGGATGACTTTTAGTTTATAGCTTGCCGTAGTAGGATGGAATATTCCACAGTATGGCATTACAAGCATCTTAGACTAAGTTACAGGTCAGATATGTGGAGAAGCAAGCCCAATAAGAATACATTTATTTCAGTGTTTGGGTTTTTTTGCAATAAAAGGTAGCTGTATTTTAGCCGTTATGTAAGCTATTTTTTGTTACATTTTTGAATCGATTTAAAGTACATTTACGTCTGTCTCCCAATCTATTATTTTTCCTGGATATAGAAAGAGGAGCCAAAAGCGGTGGTCCAAAGCGATTTGTAAAGCGCACTACAAGGATATGTGCTGGTGCGTTTCTCTTGTCTGCCGTGGCGTCCTTGATGGGGATAATGCTAAATCCCTGTCTCCCAGGGTTACGCTGTGTAAGCTGACTCTGCAGCCTCATGGTCCTGTGGAGTGAACAAGTGAGGAGCGCGTGCAGGCGGCTTTGAATCAGAGTCACACAAAATACAAGAAATAAGCTGCTTTGAACCGACTTTGGACGCTCAAATGTGAAGGTACTCTTAGGTACAGTGTGCAGTCACGGGTTTCTGGTGTTTGTCTCAGCCACAAATGCACAGTGCCAATGATTCTCTATAGGTTTGTTCTGCACCTGTTTGCTTTTGTCCATTAGCACACAAAGTTTCCACACCCTGATGACGAGTATTGGTTGTTGATCAATGAATATAAACAGAAAAGATTCAATCTCAAAGGTCCTAAAAGGAATACAAAATGTGAATGCTTTAACCACTTTTATATTTGTAACTGTTGAGGCCAATTTGTCTTAGCTCTTTTTGGTGCTGTTTAAAGTGCAGGTTCTAGACACATGCATTGGCCGTGTGAATAAATAAAATGGTAAGTGGTCACATTTGTATATAGCACTTTTCCACCGAGGTACTCAAAACGCTTTACATCAAGGAGCCACTCAGCCATTCACAAACACATTCATACACAAGGGAACACAGACACTGGAGGAGAAGTGGCTTAAGTGTCTTGCCCAAGGACACAACAACAGCATTCATCTGTGGGAGCTGGAGTCGCACCGCCAACCTGTGGGTTAGTGGATGTGACCTCTCTACCAATGATATTTATGTCGAGAGCGGGATTCGAACCACCAACCTTTGGATCAATGGACAAACACTGTACCAAATGAGCTACCGTCGCTCCTGAATAGGTCATGATCTCACCTTTCTTGTCCGGTGAGAAGGCGTAATAATCCCTCTGTGGTGCTTGTCCAAAACTGAAAGAGCAAACTGCCCCCCGGGCACTGCTCTGAACATGTGGCTCTTTACTCTTACTAGAGGATGAGGAGACGGTATCTGGAGCACCTCTGCAAACCTAACATATGCAAAGTTTAACCCTTCACATATTGCCTACATGTAACTTATGCAAATAGAGCCGCAACCGCCGCTTCCACCGTTCCACTGTAATCAATTGAAATGCCTATAGAAACTGGGTAGCTGCACTTAAATTGATTCTGTGCACCATCTGCTCCGAGAGCTTTCCACCAGTACAGTCTTCATTCAGACATTTCATTTTGTTGCGTTGTGTTATCTGTCAAAAATATCCATTCTAACGGCATTATAAAGGCTTTTTCAGTTTTTGTAAGGAGATGTAATCACTGCTCTTAATGCACAGTGGATCATTCTTAAGTCCTCAGTGTATTCGCTTTTAACTCCTCCACATACAGATGATGCTGTGGACTGTACAATACATATTTATATCTAATTATGACCTATTATGTTTTTCCTGACCAGTGCTTACCTATGTGAGTCATGTTGATTTATGGCTTGTCCACGCTCTCATCTGAATCATTATAGACTGGTGTATGAGAGTGTGTTCATTGTGGTTCCTTGTTTTAAAAGCGCTTTGAGTGCTTTGAAGGTGAAAAAGTGCTATAGAAAAATTTGACCATTTACCAGAGTGCTGTTACCACTGCTAGGTATTCCTTTGTCCGCAGGTCAACTGCAGAATGGTAGCAAAGGTTTCCAAGGTAGTCCATCAAGACTTTTCTGTTGCAATCCAGAATCTACAAAATGCAACGATATTCAAACACAACTTTCTATTTAATGTATTTTTTGTCTCATGTTGCCTCAGTACTCGCAATATGGGAATGTATAAATTCAGCAGCATATAAGAGGATCCCGAATTAGAATGTCTTTGCTAGCACATGGATATATTTATTCTCAAGCATAAGAACAGTGTTATATGAAGATATTGTGTCTCTGTCTCTCTCTCCAGGTTTTATCTACACTTGTGGTGGGACGATGAAAGGCCGAAATGGCAGTATAGAGTCTCCGGGTTTCCCTTACGGCTATCCCAATGGAGCCAACTGCACCTGGGTCATCGTGGGCGAGCACGGCAGCAGGATTCAGCTTGTGTTCCTGTCGTTCGCCATAGAAGAAGAGTACGACTTCCTGTCTCTCTATGATGGGCATCCGCATCCAGCAAACTTCAGAACCAGGTAGGACTATACAAGACTCCTGCTATAGTCTCATAGGAAGGGTTATGCTGCTATGTGTAACAAAATGCATTATAGATGGTGCAGATGTCCACGACACAACCGTGGCCAAACCAGGTGATTGCAAAGGCTTATTTCAAATGAACTAAATAAGGTTCAAACCAAGTCTAAACCATAGACTGCATAAAGAAACGAGTGTGACGTCACCTATAGCGTTTGGCTCCAATCAAATGAAGCTCATCGAGGCTAGCGGTTACGGGGGGAATTTGGAGCCGAGTACCGACCGTGAGTATCATAGCAACCAAAGAGCCAATCTGGAGCCAAGCTGTTGAAGGTAATGCTCCTTACCTCCCGCACCGCTGGTTTAGCAGGGACGCTTAGCAACGCTGTCAATCAAACCTGTTGCTAATGCTAGTGGGAGAGACCTCGGGGAAAGAAGGCACCTGATTTGTCTGTTATTAATGTTCATATCTTGATTTATGGACAAAATGGCGAAATAAAAACACCAGGAACACGCAGAGTGGGTCAATACGAACATTTTAAGACCAAAATGACGAGGCTCAGTGCAGCAGTTACAGAGAGAGGGGTGACAATTTTTCAACGTAAAGTGAACTGGAGCCAGAGTCGATGGAGCCAGAAGTGGACTCATGATCACTTCCTATTTGGAACGTGGCAGCTACCAGGTTAGCTATGTCCAATAAACTTGGACCAAAGCATGTCATGAACTACATTAAAAAGGCTTTCAAAGTACTTTCTATCACAATGCTTTTTTATGTGAAGGCAAAGCGCCATTATGGGTTAAACCTGTCTAAAAGAAGTCATTTTTAAATCAAGAATTAGTTAATGTTACTATTTTGCCAGTGTAATTTGTGTGCTTCTTTCAATTTTCACATTTTACAAAACAGCCCATGACCTTGACTAATAATGGTCTTTCCTTGGGCATAACTGCTAAATTGTTCGAGCTCAATCAGCGCCTCTTTTATTTCCAAAATTCCCTTTGTGTTTCAAGAAGCCAAAAGCCTGTTCAGGGAGGCTATTGTTACCTCTCATTGTGTCATGGTTTTATATTGAGAGGCCGGTGAACGCTAATAGCATATGTCCGTGACTCTTTCCATGTTCAGTGTGTTTTCAAGAACTGTAATTATATCATTACAGTACTTAATTTCCCTGGTCAAATTGGAAAGTGCCCTATTGTGTGTTGGACTGGTTTTGGACACGTATTGATGCTACAGATCTGTACGGCTGCAATGACTTCAATCAATGCTAAGTAGAAGAAGTCAGTCAAACGTGCAAAGCCGTAGTATAGGGCAGTAGCTTTAGAGTTTTTACTTTACTTTTTCAGCTTATCTGTGGTCTGAGGTTAATGAAGATGTATTATGCTTTTTGGGGAGTATTATTAAACCATGGGTAACAGTGTGTTCATTGTAAACCGCAGTATCAATCTAAAGCGTCTTCATAACAGAAACAAGGTCAGTGACTTCTCGTTAGTCATAGTGGCATTTCAGTGTAGCAAGCAGCAGATTTTAATTTACATGTAAAAGGGCTATGCAATCATTTTAACCCTTATGTATGACCAAAAGTCTGATTAAAAAAAATAAATACATAAAAATTAGGACAATACAGGATTTCTCAAACATGCATGAATCAGTCTAAATAAAACTCTGATTGAGGTAATGATGAAGGAGCAACGACATAGTGAAAAGCTCCATTTTATATAACATGTCCCCTTTAAGGTATTTCAAAACTACATTTTGAACTCTTCCTGCAGGGCTGAGCACCAAAACTTGGTTCCTCTTAGGCACTGACTGAAAAGGTCCAGTAGGTATAGGAAATATACAGAATATTCTGTTTGAACAATAATTACACAGCACAGTCTTGTCACTCATGCACATTTTAACAAAGCTCTACATGTGTTCAAACAAAGTACTGTGTATTATCTTACCTGTAAACAAAAGAGCTAAAGAGTTGCTTCTTATATCCACTTCTTGTGTCTCAAAGTCTGTCTAGTCTGTATAAAAGCTAATATCCACTTTGAGTCACAGTCTGCAGTGTTCATGTTGAAGTTGAGGCCAAATGAGTAATATGATCCAGTCTTCAACTTCCTTCTGATTAAAAGCTTGAAACATCTTTTTTCATATCATTGGCCATTAATTAGGCCTGTCACAATAACACATTTTGAAGTGCGATGTATTGCGGAATTAAATATAGACCATAAAAAATCAAATCAGAAATATCCCCCAAAAAGTATTTTAAATGTACAAAATTGTCAAAAAATATGATATAAACTGCAATAAATAAATAACAGAACACTTAAGTAGTTAGTTTGTATCTATAAAGAGTCATACAAGTTTATAATTCAATTTCGATGTAGTATTTATCATGACAGGCCAATCATTCATTTACATAAGAAAATTTGAGGCACAGAAAAAAGTACTGTTCAGGTATTTGTATCAAAAGGCATTGTTAAAGTACTAGTATTGGAAAAAAGCATACCAGGATTTGAGCTGTGAAAATATTTAATGAATGCGACTGATACATTTTCTAAACCTGCACAGTCGGCCATTTTGGCTCAGCAACATCATTTTTAATCGGCCTGCCTCAAGGACTGACCTTTATGGGACAATCCAGTGGCTTTGTGTCTGCAAATATTACACTGGATTAAATTAAACTAAACAAAAAATCAAAAGCAGAGGAATGGCACTTCAGAATCCAGTAGCTGAACACACAGGCTTGCATTTCCTCAATTGGCAAAAGGTTTATTTATGTCAAACCATACGACAATTTACAGTGAATACATTTGGCCACTAATCCAGTTCATCCAAGTCGCTTTTTTAGTTCTGATGCAGTTCTGACATGGACTGGCTTAGATTTACCTCTGAAGGTCAAGGCAAGGCAAGTTTATTTGTATAGCACAAGTCGTACACAAAGAAATTTAAAGTGTTTTACAGAATAAGAAAGACATTCAAATCACAGTACAACAAATCAAAACATAATCATCATAAACATTAAAAGAGAAGAGTGTAAAATAAAAACCTTTCAGTCATGTGCACAGCTGAACAGAACCGTTTTGAACCTGGATTTAGACATTGTCAAAGTAGAGGCCTGTCTCACATCTTCAGGAAGACTTTTCCAGGTTTTATCTGCATAAAACTGAAACACTGATTCCCCATGTTTAGTCCTGACTCTGGGCACCAGCAGGAGGCCGGTCCCTGAAGTCCTCAGAGTGTGAGATGGTTCATATGGCACTAACATGTCGGAGATGTACTTTGGTGCTGGGCCATGGAGAGACTCGTAACAAGCAGAGGTGCTTTAAAGTCTATTCTCTGAGCAACAAGGGGGTGTTATCTGTTTATTTCCTGATTTACGTCTGGCAGTACTGGCAGATATTACAAAACAAACATTTGAACATTGCTGCATTTATTTAGTTGCAAGGAACAGTGAAAACCGACAAATGCGAGATAACGCAGAATAGCAGAAAAGGTAAAGTACCATTCATAGAAAAATGAAGATGTCAGAACAATCTAGATTATTAGAACGGAAATGCTCCATCCGTGCGCCTCTTGCTTGATTAGGATTTCCTGCTTATCTGAAATAACAGGAAATTATATCTTGCACACTGCACCTCGTTACACATCGACTTGGACTGTATGTGTGTGCGGCAGATTTAGATCCTGCACAGTTACAATCAGCCACTTGCTATAAGCCAAATTACCTCTTTCTTCCTCTCTTTCTGTTCTCCTCTTGTCCTCCACTCACTCACACATGGGCGCTGGTGGACACAGGGCAAACTGCTGATAAAAAGGTCAAATCCATTTACAAGAAGAAAATGGTGATTATGGCTAGAGTGATTAGCATAGCTCCAGCACACATGTTTCCCCTGTCAGCTATGCCCCACTGTCCAGGGCCAGCTGAGGGGGCTGGCTAATGTCTGGGACCCTGTTCAAGAACATTGGGAAGGACACAAACACTTGAGTCTCTAATATAGTCATTATAAAGACATTATAAGTTATTATGATTTATACAGTAACTGGCCTGTGTTGTTTTACTCTTGCACTGGTGATATTGAACTAGGCCTGTCATGATAATCACTATATCGACTTTTCGTTCAATATATGTTAGATGGAACAATTATTTTTGGGGAATATTTATCGTGTGTACTTTTTTCTTAGTACTAGAACTAGAACTTTTTGTTATTTCTCCTTTTCTACGATTAGATTTGAGCTGTGGAGGGTTGAATAAATACTTTCTATGACTCATTACAGATGAGGCTATGAAACTAACTACCAAAGTGTTTGTGTTTTTTAACCATATGGTGCATTTAGAATAGTTTTTGGGGATAATTCAACTTTAGGGTTATTGTGTCAGTGGCATAAGTTAGTTTCAGTATCATCGTTTGTCATATATATTTTCTTCAGCGATATATCGAACTTCAACATTTGTTATCGTGACAGGCCTATATCGAACACAAAATCTGTTTAATGAGTAGTAACGCTTGTCATGCACAGGGAGCAAACAGGTGGGTTTACTGTTTCTACTGAATAGCTAACTACATAATAACTATAATAACTACAGTCTCCTCTGCCTGTAGTTCTTTCAGTTCTTGCTGAACCATTATTGTGTGAGTGTACCTTAAGTGCATTGAAAGTGCATTACTGTATAAAAACACTACTGACATTTGCCGGCTTTATTTTCATTTATTTATTTTTATTTTTTTATTTTCTACAAGCTTCTGGATTTATAGTAGTATTTGTAGTAATTAATGTTGTATGGGAAAATTCATAATTAAACTGGAACAATATTTGATGAAAATAATTGAAAAATGCATTTCATGTTTACTTTGATGGTCTTTGTTCATTATCTAGTTTCATGGTTGGTAACACTTAATTGGAACAAAATGCAAGAATATGTTATGTGAGACTAAAAGCATTAATTTTAAAAATCACTTTTTGTATCTGAACAAAACAAATAAACACAATGTTTCATGTTTTCTAAAGAAATGGCCATACATATTTAATAGTGTCGATTCTTTGGAACAGTTCCTTAACGTGAACAGTTGGATCAGGATCTCAGTTTTTTTAAACGAGCCAAATGTGTTTCTTTCTTTTTGTATGCATTTTTATACTGATTAACACTGAACCAATGCAAAAATCAGCACAGAAGCAGAGCAGGCGACACGGGTGAGAGCTTTGAGCACAAAAAACATATTTGGCATCATATTAACATCTTTAAATTAACATTACAGTTATTATTATTGTAGTACAATGTTTTAATTAGATTATGCATAAAGGGTGAACACTCTCCCACTCTCAGTTTGAACCATTTTAAACACATCTGAGGCTTGGTCGTTTCTCTCAGTGATTAGTTTGTAGATAAAATGAGTTCTCACATTGGCTTCTGTCATATAAATAAATAGTCTCTGTCATATAATAAATAGTCAAAGAGCCAGTCTTTTGAACGGCTCTTTGAAATGAACTGATCCAAAAGATTCGGATCCCATAAAAGAGCCAAAAGTCCTATCACTAATATTTAATAACTAATCCCCAAAGCTTTCTCTGGGAGTGTGTGAATTTAATTATAGAATGAAACAAAATGGCATATTAAATTTAACATAATATTAAACTCATTATGCTGTTACTATATAGTATTAAGTACAATTTCGTTTATTGGTGGTTTGACCTGTTTTGTCGAAAGAGACCCTAGAGGCTAAGCCAGTTAAGCTGCTGGGAATACTGTGAACAAATGATCACTGAAACGCTAATGGCCCCAGAGGATCTCATAAACTTGTTTATGGGTTAAAATGTGTTGTAGTTTACTTTGGCCTGGTACTGATTTTACATCCACCATTGGCTTACCTCTTCCCTGCTGTTTAACGCCCTCCGCATTAAAACAATAGTGAGTGTAACGATAAGGGGACTTTATTAGCAGACAGCAGTGATGGAGATGTAATCATTTTTGTGCGTGGGTGCCAGCTCGGGTGATGTGTTTGAGGTAAACAGGAGACCTTTGTACTGCTATTGTGACATCTGAATTGAACTGTTAATTATGCTCCCTAGTCGTTCATCACGTGGGGCTTTCAGTCGTGCACCTTTTCATTCTGCTCTAAATGTGTTCGTTTTTCATTTAATGGAAATGCAACTTCCTGCCCCCCCACCACACACCACAACCCCTTGTTGATAATATGCTGAGTGCTTTACAAACGACACTTAAGAATGTAAAGATAATTTGATTTAACAGGCTGACTAAATACATAGAGAGACGTAAATGCACACAGGACGAGAAGTGGCCCCCAGTGCATTTTCTGACACATTATTAACTGGACAACTGGACTAGAGCCTTCCCAAAACTACAGCTCTTGAATGTAAAAGGTAAATGGTAAACGGTCACATTTTTACGTAGCGCTTTTCCACCTTGAAGTCACTCAAAGCGCTTTACATCCAGGAACCACTCACCCGTTCACGCACACATTCACACGCCGGTGTACGCAGACGCTGGGGGCGAGGTGGGTTAAGTGTTGTCCAAGGACACAACGACGGCATCCATCTGTGGGAGCTGGAATCGCACCGCCAACCGGATCAGCGGACAAACACTCAAAAGAATAAGATGGTCGTAATGTTATGCTTGATTGTTCTATATCGAGCCTCCATGCCATTTGAGAGCTACATAAACATTGGCATACGAAAGCTATAAAACAACAAGTAGACACCGGAGACTATCCCAGCTGTCTGATAACGAAAAATATGTGTGTGCCAGGAGAGTTTTGGGGCTGGGCTAAATGAATCCGGTAAACAACAAAAATATGTTTTCCTTTGCCAGATTTTTGCGATTAAAATAATAAGTTGCTCTCTGTGGCTGCACTCAGGGGTGTCACACTAGGAAACAAGTGCATGCAGCTTCCAAAAATGTTTTCTAATTCCGGTAGCGATCGGGAAAAAGTTGACTAATTGGTCCATGTTTTCGCAGTGGTCTGTACAATTAGATGTAAATATTTTGGTTTTGAATTGGCTTTCAGGTGTTGACCGCCTCTCCACAGACTGGACCTGTATCTTGGTAAAGTCACCCACTTCCATCTCCAAAGATATTGTTTAATTTAATGCCATACATTAAACAAGGGAAAAAAAAACAGAAAATGATTTAGCATGTTGTTCATGAGTTCATTACAAAACCTTACACACATACAACACAAACTAACATTTATTAGTGTTTTTCAGATGCTACAATGTGATGATGTCATACTCCAAGATGGGGGCAAGAGACAGTTTCCCTATTGATTACATTGTACTTTACAAATTCACAAATCTTGAACCTGATGATTTCTATTATTGACTAGACCCAAGAACCTCCTGCATTACAACAAAAAGATGCATTTTAACAATTTTAATTTCAGCTGTTCCCCATCTGTATTAAAATATATTGTCCTGTGAATGTGAGTGTGTGATGTCAAACCCAGCAATATAACCATCAATACTGTGCAACTGGAACAGATTAGAAACAGTTTTTTAAGACTAAAGTTCCATAATAAAGTTTGGAGCATGATGGCAGGTGAGAGCAAACATAACACAAAAATGCACTTTGTAGAAAAGAAAACACCCAGGAAGAAAATGTGCTCATGTTTAAAAAATGTATGACTTTTGGGACAGTGGCTCAGAAGTAGGAGCTGTCTGCTGCAAACTACACTTCTGGTAGAAATAAAACCAAGACAGCCTGACGAAATCACATCATTAATAATAAAGGTTATTGTAGCGTGGCAATATGTCACTGCAGCACGCTGTGTCTGTGTGCAAATACACCATCTCATAGACTGGTGAAGATGTGATTCAAAGTGAAGATGAATGCCACTCGCTACTAAAAGATTGACAGTTTTGGAGTTTGGGAGGTTTAAAAGCTCAAAAACACAGCCTCAAAAAGTGTTTTCTGTTGGATTCCCATTACAAAGGACTGCAACCCACTGCAAGAACAATGGAGCTTTTCATAGTTCAATCCTCCCTTATTTAAAAGAAAAATAATGAACCCCAAGCGACTGCATTGGATCAGTGCTGCTTAAATTAGCTGAAGAATCTACACTGAAATAATTGAATTTGTTTTTTATATGTATATAATTTGTAGGTAGTGTTGGTTTTTGATTCCGAAATTGTTTATCCATCGACAACAATCCAAAAGCACTTCTTGAGAAAAAAAAATAAATTTTATTAAGGGCCCATATTACGCTGATCTATGTTATAATGTTGTTTCCTCATCACAAACAGACCTGGAGTTGTGTTTTGTTTCATTCACACATGTTGCACACTGCATATTTAAACCTGAGTTCTTCTCCCAAACTGAAAACACTTTGTTCCACCTTGTGATGTCATGTGGTAATACAGGAAGTGCTCCACTGTGTTTTACACCTTCACTAGAATCACTTGGATAATATCAGCCCTGGAATTACCAGTCACTGTTGAACTACAGGTAAAAAGTAGCTGTTAACTTGAAAACTACCGCCTCATGACATCACAAGGTCAAACAGAGCATTTTGAGCTTGGGGGATGTAGACAGACAAATAATAAAGGATTGCTCAAACATGTGTGAATGAAACAAAAGACAACTCCGGGTATGTGTTTGAGGAGATAACAACACTCTAACATGGCTTAGAGCTCATGAGAGTCCATTTTGCGTAGTATAGGACCTTTAAAAGCAACATAAATCTATATAAATCTAATACGACCAAAATGCAATACCTGAGAAGCACGTGTTACATATTCTGTTTGACGATGAAATGTAAATTTGCTCTTCAGCTGCAGCCCCTCTCTTCACAGTTTATATGAACAGTTGAGTAATAGTACTTCTTGTATCTACACTGTACATGTTTATACACACAAGCTCACGATTAATAATCCTTCCCACAGCTATAGCAGCTAATGTATGTACTGTTCAGTGTGTCACAGCAGGGGCATGTTGCTAACCACCGCAGGTCTGGCAGCTTATTTTGTCAGATGTCTTAAAGCGGGTGCTGTGAGAGTGGTGGGAGAGAGCGGGAGTCCAAGGCCCCCCCGGAGGTTCAGGCATATGTGGGCCGTGTGCCTTTAGACAGGTCAGAGACAAAGTGACTGAGGTTAGAGGCTATGTTAGCACACTGGAACAGAAGAGGAAGAGAGGTGGCTGCACTGTAGTGTTTCACTGTGGATAACACATGGGCTGCCCCGGGCTCTGCATACATGTGTCATAAGCCACCTGTCAGAGCCCTCTGCTGCAGGGACAAGGCCAGCTATACCACTCTGATCTGTATCCAGGGCACAGGGCAATGGATCTAAAGAGAACATGTCTGTATAGGTTTTTATATATAGGGAGGCAAAAGATAGGAAGACTTTTTGGTCATAGTAAAAACAAAAAAAGTTCAAATGTGCTGTTTTAACTAAATCTGAGGACACATTTAGACAAAATATGTTAGTGGAATGTCTGGGCACTTGGGTAGGATGATAACCAGTATTAAGGTATACTGTGGCATTAAAATGTTATCATTACTGCTAGGATGGGCTTCCTGACAGTATAGAAAGGGCTCATTTATTTCTCTGGGTCTGTTGAAAAAGCAGGACTCCTCACAGTCTTGAGTTCATGCATTTTTATTTTTGATCATCATAAACTTCACTTCACTTCAGCCAGAAGAAATAGAGTTATGTCTATTTTAAGCTGCTGTTGGTGGCGACAGTTGCTCAGCCGAATCCCACTCTCAACGTAAACATCATTGGTTGAGTGGTCAGATTCACTGCCCCACAGGTTGGTGGTGCGATTCCAACTCCCACAGATGAATGCTGTCGTGTCCTTGGGCGAGACACTTAACCCCAGTGTCTGCGTACACTGGTGTATGGATGTGTGCGTGAATGGGTGAGTGGTTCCTTGATGTAAAGCACTTTGAGTGGAAAAGCATTTTGTTTTTGTTTTAGTCCATGTAGTGCCTATATAGACATAATAACTAGGCTACGTGTTTTACCCAGAAAACTGATCTGACCCCCCCCCCCCAAAAAGTAATGCATAACCAAGGAGCAATATATCATAGACAAACATTTTTTTTGTTCGTTCTTGTTAAGCATTATAAAATATGCAGCTCCACGGTATCGAGTCGTACCATGGTATTATTGGTCACGGCTATCAAAACCCAGCCATTTTATACTGTCCCTCCCTACGGGGCACTTTAAAAAATATGTACATTTTAATTCATGGATAGATACATTTATCCATTGTTGTTATTTTTGGAGTCTGGGTTCTGAAACTAGTACTGATAAAAAAATAAATAGAAAATAGAAAAAACAGATAGTGTTATTAAACAAATCCAATAGTGTTGTTATAAAACTGCGTTGCCCAGTGGGAGCAGACGTCACCGTAAATGTCATCACAACAAAGAGCTGAGTGGCTGTCGGCCCCTCCTATGTATAGCTGCACATCACGCTTGCGAGTAGCAAATTTTCATTTGTACCAAAATTACTATGTGATGCTGCCAAATCCTACGTGTATCACCGATTAAGAAAATACAATTGGAGAACGAAGTAAGTACAGAGCAGTGGGTGGATCCCGGTGGCGGTGAAAACGGGGGTTGATCTGCAATGTAGCTTAAAAATTATATGGATTAAAGATTGCTCAAACATGCACAAATACTCCAAATACAACTTCAAGAGGGAACATGAGAAGGGGAAACAACTGTAAGATGGTTAAAAGCTCTGAAATTATTTTTGGAGTGGGGTTTCTGAAACTAGTACTGATAAAAAACAGATAGTGTTAATATACAAACCATGTAAGGAATTGTAGCTGAATGGAAAAAAAAACCCCAAAACAAAACAAAAAAAAACATTTACCCCTGAATTAGAATGACACAAATCCTGTAGGTCCCTCATGTTGTCTACTGTTTCAATGTATATCTTAAGCCTGTCGTTGTTTTGTTTATCCATTTGAGCTTAGGTGCAGACTGCCAGACTTAATGCAGTCCCCTGTAAATCAAGAGATGTTTTAAGCACTTTCCGCTCTTTAATATGGCTTGTTTTATGCCCCGTTTTATGCCGTCAAGTTTGCAGAATAACTCACACCACATAATGTTAATGGAAGCTGAAGGGACAGTCCCAGCATACTGATGATACACTTATAGCCCATGTATTAAGTACTTAAGTTTCCCCAGTGTCTCTAAAAGCACGTCACAACTTCGTACATCAAATTAGTTTTCCGTCCTTTTCCGTGCTACAGCCTATCATCTGGCTCAAAGTATTCACTCATTGGGATGTTATTTGGGCGAGAGTAGCTCAGTTGGTAGAGCGTTTGTCCACTGATGCGAAAATTGTTGGTTCGAATCCCCTTCCCGACGTAAACATCATAGTTGAACGGTCAGATCCAGGTTGGCGGTTCGCCTTCAGCTCTCGTAGATGAATGCTGTTGTTGCTGGTTCCTTGATGTAACGTGCTTTGGGGGCCTTGAAGGTGGAAAAGCACTATATAAAGATGTTATTGGTACAACCTACTTTTTGGGTTCATGGGCTTGGGTCTGCCAGTCTAACCTCACAAACATACACGAATTACCTCACAAACATACACGAATTACCTCACAAACATACATTGATCCAGAATTGCATGTATCCTCACAAAAATTGTCCTGTTATATATATTTCCCCATCAAATTTAAATCCATTCACGATTTCGCCGAAAAATAATCCAATGCTGGCTGCATCTAATCCCTTATCTATGTGTTTACAAACTACACTCCCTGGCAACAGAATCCAGACTTCGATCCAAACAGGTTATCTCCATTTCTTTTGACTTAGGATGAGTTTTCTGAACAGGGGAGACACGGCAGAAGAGATTCAGGTAGAAGACAAGGAGTAAAGCCGTGTGAAGTGGTGCTCAGAGAAAACTGCAAAAGTGAAAAAAAAATCAATGGCCAAATGGAGGACTCGGAAAAGACTTGCGAATAACAAAAAACAGAAAAAGAGAGAGAACAGTATTTTTACCCTGTCGGAGGAGGGCCTGAGGTCAACAGGTTAGTGAGGGATTCAGTCTAATATCAAGAAGCCCACTTATTTCTCAAATCGTCTGTTGAAACTTGTTGTTGAATTTTACCCAGACCTGAGGGAGTCTGAAAATACTGTCCCATGCTTAGTTTAGTTCATTTTCTTTTGCTAACAACAGATACTCCTTACTGTAAACAACTAGGGTGCGTTAGTTTCAGTGGTGTGGTTAGCTCCTCCCTTCAGACAGATATAAGGCAATGAGTTACCAAAACTCTGTCAGATCTGAGGAAGCTGCTTAGATTCACTCTTAAAGAAAACATATTGTGCTTGGGCCCGGTATAGTTACAATCTATGACACCTGTGAATCATCAATCATGTTTATAATTTACATATTTTAAATTTCAATATTCATCTAAAACGACTGGGCACCGCATTAGAAAACTGCGGTGCCCAATGGGAGCTGACGTCACCGTAAACATCATCACAACAAAGAGCCGTGAAGTTGTCGGCCTCTCCTACGAATAGCTGCACATCTTTTTTTTTTTTTTTTTTTTTCATTTGCCAAATCCTACGTGTATCACCGATTAAGAAAATACAATTGGAGAACGAAGTAAGTACAGAGCAGTGGGCGTGTGGCGGTGGCGGCGAAAACGGGGGTTGATCGGCAAAATGGCTTAAAGATTATATGGATTAAAGATTTCTCAAACATGCACAAATACTCCAAATACAAGTTTGAGAGGGTGAATGAGAAGGGAAACAACTATAACATGCTGAAAAGCTCTAAAAAAAATTGATTTTGCATAATAGGTAGAAAAGCTCTAAAAACATTGATTTTGCATAATACGTCTGCTTTAAATATCTACCTGGACGGGTGAGGGATTCCACAGACAGCTATACCATCCAAGATACACGATCCCGTATTATCGCTTGTAGCTTCAAGGAAAAGTAGCCAAAGGATGTTTAATGGTGAGATGTATTTATTATGTCTCCTTTTAGAGTGGAATTGCGCTAGGACATTCCAGAGTAACTGACACAAACAAGGAAAAAAACTAGTTAGTTAGTTAGTTCAGCTTCATAGACGCACTGGCAGTGTTTTAGTTAGTGGACTGCTGCCATGGCAATTAACAACTCACAGCAATAGTCTACATCTTTTAAATCTGTTCTTGTGATGTCCTGATAATGTTGCCTATAAACAGAAAGTTGAAACTCATGAATACATATTAAGTTTTGTGTATGTGTGCGTTGTTTTGTTTCTCCCTGATATGTTTTTTTCTCTGTATGACCCAGTTAGTATCTCTACTCCTCTACAGTATCACTTTTCTACCTGGTTTTGTCTCAGCCGCATTGCCCCCGTACACACACACACACACACACACACACATGCAGCTATCCCAAAACCCTGACTAAAATACATGCATTCACTTCTCATGAGAACTCGGCGTTCCTCCTCATGCCCAGGGAAACAGTGGTCTGTGATTGCTGTGAAAATCAGCGCGGGCAATATTCCCGTCTGAAATGGCTAGTTGTATTTGGGGCTGGAGTTTGTATGTGAGGACGTATATGGCTGTGGTGAGGTGAGTGTGAAATGAGGTGTGTTTACCCCTGAGGAAGTGCTATTTCATCTCCTCCTGCATCAGTGCGGCCCTGCGGGGGGTCGGGCTGTGCACGGCTCCCAACAGCCACAACGCTCTGCACAGGTTAAGGAGAATGGGAGAAGAATACACTTATGGCACTCCTTTAGAGGTAAAAACTTTAGCAAACTAAAGCATTAAAGGGCCCATATTACGCTGTTTTCTGATCTATGTTATAGTGTTGTTTCTAAACGTATCAAAATCGTACCTGGAGTTGTTTTGTTTCTCTGTTCCACTTTGTGATGCCATGTGGTAATACAGGAAGTCCATAAAAAATCCATACACCTTCACTAGAATCATTTGGATGATTTCAGTCCAGGAGTTGTCAATCTCTATTGAACATAAGGTAAAAGGAGCTGTTAACTTGCAAACTACCACTACATGACATCACAAGGTGGAACAGAGCATTTTGAGCTTTGAAGATGTAGACAGACTAAAAACAAAGGATTACTCAAACATGTGTGAATGAAACACGACTCCGGGTATGTTTTTCGTGAGGTGATTATAACATGGCTTAAAGCTCACAAAACTCCATTTTGTGTAATGTGGGACCTTTAATATAAGACAGACAAGTTGTGCATAAAAGATGGTAGCACAGAATAATTGGAACCAAAATGTTTTTAGGAGGAGTGTTTTGTTGGCTTAGTTTTTCTTCTTCTTTCTTTACCAAAGATGGAAAATGATTTTGATTTGTATTACCCCATTTATTGCATAAGTATCTTCTGTAATCCATAAATCTTTGAAAATAAAATTACAATAATCATAATTTCAAATAGAAGCACTGTTTGTGCTTAGCTTCCACTGGATATGATTTAGGAGTTTAGTTATGGTAGAGTTTGTAATGTTTCCAAAACAATTTTTATTTTTATCTATTTATTATTATTTATTTCTCAACCAAAAATATTTGTGATTACCAGTGGCTCATAGTGCTGTGAAGTAGCAGTTGGTGTGTTTGGAGTGTTTGTCCACTGATCCGAAAGTTGGCAGTTTGAATCCCACTCTCGACACAAACATCGTTGGTAGAGCGGTCAGATTCACAGACCCACAGGTTGGCAGTGCGATTCCAGCTCCCGGAGATGGTGTGCAAATGTGTGAGTGAATGGGTGAGTTGTTCCTTGATGTAAAGTGCTTTGAGTGGCTTGAAGGTGAAAAAGCTTTATATAAAAATGTAACCATTTATGAAGAAGATGGAGGGCAAAGTAAGTTTAATTTAGAAAACCAACACTGTTTATTGTATGTGAGGAAATAGGCCTCATAACAGTGAAAGAAGTGATAGATTTGCTTCTTATTTAAGCCAGTAGAAGTTATAGCATCAGTATTTATGAATACTGTGCAGTGGTTTTAGATGTGGTAGACAGGAGAGTGGATAGTTACAGCACGAACTAGTATCTCTCTCTACCACCTTGCTTCAGAAATACCCATGTTATCGCTTTACACCAGGGTTATATAATAATAGCTTTGATAGATTTACCTTTCTGCCTCCAGTTCTAATTGAGTTTGTCCTTTCTTTACTAGATACAGTTTTCTCAATATTTCCTCTCTCAGTTCTTTATCACCTCCATTGAAACCAAATCATCTCTTTGGCACAATCGCACTTTTCCAGCCTTCCTAATGGACACAGTTCACCCTTTCTTCTTAACGTCAGTCTTTCAGCTGCTTAATTTTCACATTATTAATTCAACCCTCCTCTCTCTCTCCTTGCCCCCTCAGCCCCATCTGTCTCTCTCACCAAATGTCATTAATTCAGCCCTGATAACTACCGCTGTTCTTTTCAGCTCATCCCGTTTCAAGATGATAATTATAATTATTACAATAACGTTAACAGTGTGGTACAATATTCCGGAGTCGAATTCCCCAGATGATGTCTCGTTCCCGGGTGTCATAAACGAGGCTACACCGCGTAGATTATGTCAACTAGTCTTTGAATACACCTGAGGCTGCAAGAGTTAATAGATTTTTTCTTTTTTTTGAGCAACGTAACTGGTTTGTTAGATGTTGTGACGTACAATAAGACATCCATTACAAGGAGCACATTTAAATACTAAATAGCTTTCGTCGGGTCAATGAAGGCAAAACATGTGCTTTAGGAAAAAAAGGTGTATGTGATTGTCTAATTATTTCACTCAGTCGTGGCTAATGAAATATCGCAAAGCATATTCCGCTGAAACAGCCGTTAGCATGTAGCGTTTTAATAGGATTCACTGAAAGGGAATGAGTGGCTTTATGTTATACCGTGTACATTCGTAGTAAATGGTTAGGAGCAATATTATACAGCCATTCAAATAAAAAGGTTTCAAAGGCTATCAATTTTCACTTCATCTGTGTCCAGTCAGGCTCTATGAAAAAACATCAATGATTAATGGGATACCTTCATTATGTGGAATTTATTTTGAAATGAAAATGCTATGCCATACATGTGTAGATTACAGAAAGAAAGTCTATTTTTTGTCTTGTCTCTGTTGTCTTAATACAACAAAATAAAATTGAAATCTCTGTAAAATTAGCCCATAAAATCAGTTCGAATAATGGAAAATAGCTTGGGCGTTTGGCTGAAAAGTGTTTATTTTCACACGAGTGATGAGATTAAAAGATCATTTTTAAAATAACTGAAATCTGTTAACAATGGTGCAGTGATAACTTCTCGTCCATTACCAAACCATTATTCCACTAGCTGTTATTTGTCACAGATAGCATTGCTTGTTCTTGTGTTGGTTTCCCCTCTAATGGGCAGCCTGCAGGCCTGTTACTGTGCTAAAGCTGTCGGGATGCCCATGACCCTGAAGAGCCTCACTCAGCCCAGTCACGCTTCGTTCTTCTTAACCCTGTTTGTTTTGGAGCGCATGCTAATGAGAACTACTGAGGTGTGCCAGTAAGCCAATATACCCCTGGATGACTCGGGGAATATTGACAGTTTAGCCTGTGCGTGTGTGTGTGCGCGAACTCCCAGTAATCCCAGTAGCTAAGCTGGTAATCCCTTCAAGTTGGCCATTAGCCCTTTGCGTCTCACACACACACTCCTCACACGTGCACAGTGGCAGGAGTGTGCACAAGCTCCAGTCCTCCAGGGCAGTCACCCAGGTGTCAGAGCTGCGCCTCCCCAGGGAGGGATCACTGTGATCAGCCGCAGAGTTGGAGCAGTGCCCCTGAAGGAGACAACAGAGAACACTGGCACACAACATGTATGCAGTACATAGACGGGACAAATGAGATGGGAGGAAGAAGACATGCAACAGACAGCTGAGGGAGGTGAGAGGAAGCCGCAGTGACTTTCCAGAACCAGAACTGAAGAAGCTATTTGGATGAGTGGTGAAACATTTTCACTCTTAAAAAACGTTTGTCCAATTGACAGGATTCAGTTTTCCTTTGGGATAGGGCTGTTACAAAATATGACCACTTCTATCAGAGCCAATAACTTCAAAATGTAGCCTCTTGTCTGTTGGAGAGAACCATGGGCCAACCTTTAGTCCTCAGGTACATCACCTGTTACTTACTGTTAACTGTACTATTTATATTGTGTCAGGCACATAAACAAGCAAGGCCCTTCTCCCGATATGAATCCACTGATGAGAGGAGAAGCAGCTGACACGATAGCACTGCTACATCTGTCTTCTGTGTGCCTTAGGATCTGTGTCTGCAGGGACGGATTTAGAAAGCGTGACTAGGAATCAGCACATTTATACTCAGTTTAGATTGAGTTATCAAGCTAACATTTCAAGCTTGATAACTCAATCTAACTAAATCTTTCTGTTGCTCAAAGTTCACTGGCTCAAGTAAATGTTATATTTATCTGTTGAACCTCTGGCCTTTTGAATGCCAAAAGAAGCTCTCATTCTCCTTGGCAGCAATCATTCAATTATTTCCCCATAAGTTTGAGTACAGTTTGAGACAGCAGTATAGGGTTGGTGTTGCAGCCGCCCACCTCGCCTCTGGAGCTGTGGTGAATGGTGCGAGTAGGAAGAGACAAGCTTCTCTCATTATCTGCAAACCAAGCGCCCTGACACTTCACCATTGTGAGTCAATCACAGTGAAAAGTGAACCTATCAGGGCCGCTTGTACATGGATGTGTGGGACGACACCAGCTCCCTGTGGTACGTCGCATTAACATAGGAAACAAGACACCGTAACAATGACTCATTCAAACATAGGACATTTTGGATTTGCACCTCTCCCTCCATTGTCTGGCGCAATCAAAATAGAACAAACGGTGATCCCTGTTCTGTCAGAATTGTATGCGTTTTAGTTATAAATAAATAGTTAAAGAGTGTAAAAACTAAAGTCAGGGATACTGCAACTACATCCTGTAAAATACTAATGCTCTGATGCAATAACTCATTCTATGACCTCATTATTCATCATTATTCATAGTTTCTCCAGTCAGAAGATGTGGCTGTCACGGTATGAAATATAAATGAGTATACAGCCTAAATGAACAGACACATGTAA
Organism: Periophthalmodon schlosseri; assembly: GCA_000787095.1. Taxonomy (NCBI): domain Eukaryota; kingdom Metazoa; phylum Chordata; class Actinopteri; order Gobiiformes; family Gobiidae; genus Periophthalmodon; species Periophthalmodon schlosseri. Next base: position 32,399 of record KN470025.1, read on the forward strand.
CAGTATAATTAATATTACTATGAAATGTTTCACAATAAACTCATCTCCCTGAGGACCAGAAAGCTGGCAGGCATTTCACAGGTCAAATCTGTGGAGTGGTGA
>JACM01062269.1:0-12470 GCA_000787095.1 Periophthalmodon schlosseri
TATATTCTTTATTATAAGTTTTAAATAAGACAAATTATTATTATTTGAATTATTCACACAATTAGGAGTCACACATGTGCAACAATGTAGACAGCGCATTTATCAGAGCCCATTATGAAAATTGTATGTTTTTCTCCATTAAAAGTACCTGTAAGCAACTATATGGGACTGGTATATCTGTATTTGATAATATTGATAGCACAATGGTGGGATACTATGAAGCAAGAAAGCAGTGTCTGAATAATGTCAGTTATGTATATCTTGCTCTATACATACTTTTACGCAGTCTACATTTGCTTCCAATTAAATCAAAAGTTTTAAAGGTCTTATATTACACAAAACAGACTCAAGTGAGCGTTCAGCCATGTTATAATGTTGTTACCTCATGAAAAACAAACCTGGAGTTATGTTTTGTTTCATTCACACGTTTGAGTTATCCTGCGTTATTAGTCTGTCTACATCTACGAAGATCAAAATGCTCTGTTCCACCTTGTGATGTCATTAAGTGGTAGTTTTAAGGTTAAGTTATTTTTAAATTGTTGCTTTTATTTTTGAATATTTTTGTTTTACCTTTAGTGCAGTTGAGATTGTCAATAGAACATATCCAATATCTGCTCATGCACCGAGGAGTGAAGTAGTTTCAATGAGGCAAAAACAATAGCTGAAGCTTCAAAGTTAGGCAAATCCAGGACCGAAATGATCCAAATGATTCGAGTGAAGCTGTATGCAGTTTAAAAACACAGTAGAGCATTTCCTGTGTTACCACTTCATAATAGCATAATGGAGTGTTTTCAGTTTGAGAAAAAATACAACCTAAATATGCAGGATTTGTGTGTTAATCATTAGTTAATGAAACAAAACTCCAGGTATGTTTGTGAAGGGGAAACAACATTATAACAAATAAAAAAAATGTGTAGTATAGGCCCTTTAAGTGAACTCCACACAGAAAGGCCCCACACTGCCTGGGAGTCGAACCCAGGACCTTCTTGCTGTGAGGCTGAAGTGCTTATCACTGCACCACCATGTCGCCTAGATAGATAATGTACAAAAAATACTATGTAACATCATATCTATAATCTGTCAGAGGGTTTGTGAATCGGCAAAATATAGATTACGATTCAATTGCATTATTAAAGATGCCCTATGTAACTTTCCTGGTCGGGGGTCTGCCACCTACTTGTCTCCACGGAGATGTTATTGCTTTGCATGGAATATTCCTCAGTATGGCATTCTAGTCATCTTGCATTTATTATATAGGCTATATACAGGTGTTTCATTGCTCAAAAATACCTTGGAAAAACGTGCATTCATATTGTGAACGGGCTTGCCTCACCACAGATTTGACCTGTAACGTCTGTTGGCATCACCTGCTTGCTTCTGTGGAGTTAAAGTGCATTTGACAGATTAATATGTTTTTCTAATTATGACTTGGTTTGGTGGGATAGTAACTGTGGTAAATATTGATCATAGTTTTACATCAGTTAAGTGACAGTGATCATAGTTTACATCAGTTAAGTGACAGTTTGTGAAGAAAAGTCGAAAACAAAAAGTTGAAAAATACAGGAAGTAGCTGTGAGTTAAAACAGAATCCCTTTACCTGTGTCTTCAACTATTATCAATTTATTTTAATTTGTCAAATCATAACTGTTGTGTAATTTAGACAAGCCCTTGTTAACATTATGGTTGCTAGGTAACATACCTCTACATATCTCATATCTGCTGCTCATGACCAACCAGGTAAGTAGCAAGTAAAATTATAACCTTCACCAAAATTATAAAACCAGAAAAAACTAGTCAAGATTTTGTTTTTTTTAATAAAATCTTAAATATAATGGTGTTAACTGTGTTTTAGAGAAATGTGTAGTTTAACCTGTCATATGCACTTTAAGTTGCCATATTGTGGAATATTACCGGTAAAACATCTCTATGGAGACAAAGTTGGCATATCATCCACCAGAACAGCTACACAATGCACCTTAAGGATGTGTTTTTTTATATTTACTTTCACATTTTACTGTTTGAGGTATTATTTTAGTATTTGTTGCTGTTATTCATCATGTGCTGTATCTGAAAATATGAAAGCTGAATTCTAACAGGGCCACACAACCAATCAACAGTCGTTTCAGTCTGACTTTGAAACCAACCCCTGATAAACCCAACAGTACCAAAATAATCACATCATTCTCAATACCATGGAATAGGAAGATGGAAAAAAAAACTGTTACAATCTTGCCATGTGTATATAATAGAAATATCATTTATCGTTCAAAATATCACTCAGTATTCTACCAGGATTCTGTCTGCCTCCCCATCACTGTCCCACAGTCTGCTTATACATATTTGTGTTATGCTTTGCTGCTACTGTATTTCTGGTTTAAAGGAACTGTGTGTAGTCTACACTCTTACAGTTTTAAAAAGAGGTATTACAACTGAACCTGGGTTGTGAGTGCCTTAAGCTGCAGATAGAGAACACATGCAATATGTATGTTTATGTCATTCTCAGTATATGGACAAGCCAGGCTGAGCTGCAGAGGCTGCACTAGCACTGATTAATGATTGGCTGCAGGTGCTGGGGTTAGGTTTAAACCAACTGGATTTCAGCATTGAAACTGGCAACCCAAATGAGAGACTCAAGTGAGGCACATTCTCAAAGGTGGATAGTAGTATTTGTGTTTTTTGCATCGCTCCTTCAGATATGATTTAGTGTTTCTCATTTTTTGTGTCTGTCCTTTGAAAATACCAGATTTTGTGCATTATTTAATGTTTTGTCCTTCCAATTATATTAATTATAAATTATGAATCAGATGTTATGTCCAGTTACTCTTTAAGTTACTCTTGAGTAATTTCTTTGTACTTCTTCTTGAGTAATGTTATTCTGAAGTAACATTACTCTTAATTGAGTAGAATTCTAGGATGCTCTAGGTGGCCACCTCTGCATCTTTACCCTTTTAATTCACAGCCTTTCATAATCATTAAATAAGCATGTTCCTCTTTTCATTTGCAACCTCTGTATATAATTTATAGTTTATTACATCACACATTAATGCTAGAACAGGTATTTCTTGTTTTCAAAATCAACATTTTTCAGACACTCACTGCTTTTGAACCAGTCTAAAACATCCATACACATCCTAAGCCACAAACCACAGACTTTTGGCAACACAGATATTTCTAGCAGCGAAGTGTGTCCAATCAACAGTGCATAGCATTTATTATAGCAATATTATAACTTTAAAGGTGCACTGTGGAACTTTTCTGGCGGAGACTATGTCCTGCTTGTCTCCATGGAGATATTATTGCCTTCCCTGGAATATTTCACAGTATGGGATTAAATAGTATGGTATGGACACGTGAAGTCCAGGTCAAATCTATGGAAAGGCAATAATGCATGTAATGCATGTTTTTCAATGTGTTCATGTTTTTTTGTTGTTTTTTTTTTTACTCACTTTAGTATAGAGACCACAAACTATGGCTACTAAGTGGTTAATTACATCTTTGTAGAGTTTATAAAGTACTGATTAAAGGCACTTTAGCTGATTTTTACTGTGTGAAAAATGTGAAACCCTAGTTTTGCAGTTTGCAGTGGTCCAAAGTTATTCACTTTCCTAACACATTTCAAACATTATTCACAGCGATGAGTTTATAAACCCTTTTCACAACTTTCAGAGACCAGAGTGGAGTTTTGCTATTACAACTAGCAACCAACAACAACTAGCATGCTGACAGTACACTTCCTGTTTCAACGATAAAACTTCCGAGAACCAAGAGTTTGATTTTCTGACATGTATTGCACTGGCAGTTGTATAGAATGTAGTCTGTATTTTGAATGTCCAGGAGCAATAACACCTAAAACACAAGGGATGTATTCACAGCCAAAGAGGCTCTGTGCACAGCAGCATGCTAGCTAGCTCACTGTGTCTCAAAGCTGACAGCCACTTTTATCAAAATCGGAAAACATGAAATAAACAACCTTTTAAAATTCAAATGAATTAAAATAAAGACTATCCAATTGTTTTTATATGTAGAATACTTCAGTTTGTGGTGCTGTTTTAATATTTATTATGCCTCAAAATTAGCATTAGCATTAGCACTGAGACACAAACATCTCCCTTTCTAAACACAGAAGTGTCCTCCGAAGTATTCATTTTATTTGTGTAGTCCACTGTCCACTGCCTTATCTTTAATTATTTATTCATTTTAGCATGAATCAGCAAAAAGATAAAAGATAGAAATTGGAGGGGAGGGGGAGGGGCACAATAGTGCCCGGGAAACTTCCCAAGAGCCAATTAATCATAAAGTTAAGGTTGTACAGTCTCTGTGGAGTTTTGCTGCCATGCCAACTAGCATGCTAACAGTGAACGTCCTGGTTCTCAGATGATAAAACACACAACGGTCTCATTTTGACACTAAAAGCTGCTTTTCCAATCTGTACTGGGGCAAGAACAATTCTAATCCAAAACCATACTTTCATGATTTTTCATAAAAGTTGTTTTTAACCTAAAGTTAAATATTTTTTCTTTTTTTTTTCCTCTTTATTACTGTTTATTTCCATTAAAGGCAATGGATACCATTGTGCATAAACATAAACATTAAAAATAAGGGCTTTATAAATACTATCAGCTGAACTGCTAACATTCCCATTTCTACTTAGTTAGGGGTTAATAAGTGATCCTTAAACTTAAGTGTTACCAAATAAATGTAAAATGTATACATTTAAGCTCTTATTACTTTTGTACCTTCCAGGAAAACCGATAACATCTCTATGGACAAGACAAGCAGGTAGCGTACCAACTACCACCCACCAGTGCATCTTTAATTACCAGCGGAGAAATGGACAGGAGGACATAGGCTGAACTACATTGATAAATGACACAGGCCCCTCGTACAAACATTTCTATGATGTACACGATATTGACAAGATGATTTGATGTACTATTGAGTTACACAGAGCAGTTTTACTGGCTGTGGTAAGTAGCTCCCATGCAGATCTGGTATAAGTTAAATGGAGAGTGGGGCTTGCTTGCTGAGCGTGTGATTGACAGAGTTCAGAGTACTAGGGGAGGGTTTAGTTCCTGTCATGCCGCAGGGAGGACAGCAGAGGGGGCAGTAGGTTGAGAGCGGGTCGGTGCTCCTGCAGACCCAGAGCCACCAGAGCTCCAGCCAAGAGGGAGGTTACGCGGGGCAGGACAGGCCCACGGGCTGGCATCACCTAAAACAACATGTATAGAGGTTATTCACAGAGGGAGCAGATATGCAACAGAAGAAATGATCAGTCATAATTTAAAGTCCGTATGACAGGTTGTGATGATTCTCTTATTTTTACTTAATTTGTGTGGGATTGAACCTGTTGTAAATATAAATTATTGATACTTTGCAGTAACATCACGCTGGAGGGGTTCTATATGTATCCCTATGTTGGAATGTTCAGCAGTTACCATGGTGACATTGTCACTATTTGCTAATGTGTGCACAAACAAAATAGTCTGAAAACTCAAGAAAAAATACTAAATGGGTTTAAACAACACATTTTCAGGAGCCTGCAATTTTCAACAAAAAAGGTGAGAGTAAAAACTGTTGGTTAATGCTTGCAACTGTAATTTTATGTGAGTTTAACAGCAAAAATTAGCTCACCTATTGTAGTTTCAACTAAGTCACGTCTTTCTGGTCAGATTGTGTTCAAACAAAGCTCAGATTAAAGTCTAACTTTAGTAACAGAGCTCAGACAGAGCAGAGCCTTCAGTTAGCTTCACACCCCCAGGGAATGTTGAGGACATCAGCTGTAAAGTGTCAGTAGTTTTACACCAATCAAGCAATTTGCAAAGAAAAGTTGAAAAATATGCTGAAAATTACAGTAAGTAGGGAGTTCTATTTTAGAGTGTTCCATATTGATGATGTCAAATTTACAACTTGCACAAGAAACACATTTTGTCTGATACGTAAACATTATTTCAACAAAATAAAAGGTTGTTTTCTTATATTTTTTTATTGTCAAGTAATAATTTCTGTGTGCATCAGAGGAGTTTTGGCCTATTGTACCACATGGTTGCAAGGTAGCTGCTATGGAATTCCCCAGTGTGATGTCAGGAAGTAAAATATAAAAAAAGTTTTAGCAAAATCTTAAATATAATGATTTTAGTATAATGAGTAGTCCAACCTGTCATAGGCACTTTAATGTGTATATAAGCACATGTGTAGGTATGACAAATATTCCATAGTATCAGTGATCGAACTGACCTTTTCTACTTTGTGACAGTGAATGAGTCCATCGTGGCCAATGTAAAAAGTGGAGAAAGCATCGACGGACCTGAAAATAATACGACACATACAGAAGTTTTAAAACCTATGTTAGATGGTATACCTTATTAATCCCTCATGAGGGGAAATTTGTCCTCTGCCTCTGACCCATCCTTCAATTATTTACCCTAAGGCAACATATTAAGAGCAATGAGCGGCTTGGCCAGTGCCATCTAGCTGGAGGACTTTACCTATTGTGCATATTTTTTTTGGTTGATGCATAATGTATTAATTAGTCTTAAAAAGCACACTACACGCTCAAAGTCACTTCTTCTGCATTATTCATTCACTTCACACTCAGAGGTGGTCACTATTGTAGCCACAGCTGGCTGTCAATCTGCGCCATAAGCCCTTGTGATCATCACACATATGTACTAGGTAAGGTGGATGAAGCGTCTTGCCTAAGGACACAACAGTTTGCACTAGAGCCACTGCCGCCAAACTAACAGTGAACCACATACATTTAGTACATGTCTTGGGGTCTGAATCTAACCACTGAGTTAACGTCTGCAAAACAATCTGGATTAAAGCCATCTGAAAGCTATGATTTCAAACTCTACAATATTTTAACCTTCAAAATATATAATAATAATAATAATAAAAACTTGATGGGTCATATAGTTTTTCAGAGATGAAATAAAATGATACTAGTAGTGCACTGGTGTGCCAGCCAGTCAGTGGATCAGGCACACAGAGCAGTGGTGACCTGAAGAGCTGGGACTTGTCCTTGAGGTAGAAGCGCAGCAGCAGGCTATGTATGGGCAGACCACGCAGCCTCCAGCGCGCCTTCACCGTGCCGTCCTCTGGGTGCTTGGTGAGCTTCAGCACCTCCAGGCGAGCGTCGGCATAGTAACACAGGCACAGCAACCTCCACAGGGTCAGGCTCAGCTGGTACAGGACACGCCCCCTGGAACATACACAAAACTGTTCAAAACAATGTCTACAGGTAACACCATAAAAGTGCTAGGATCACACAAACAACTATTCAATACAATGTCTACAAGCTAATAGTACATACAAGGACCACACACAACTATTCAATCATGTCTGCAGGTGACAGCATAAAGGTGCTAATCTAGGAGAACGCACAAGTGTACCTGGTTTTGGTATTCAAGAGACCGTTGACAAACTCCACATCCAGAGAATACATGCTGTAGTCATGGTTCTTCTTAAAGAAACCAGGGAGCTGTAAACAAACAGAAGGAACAATTACTCTTGATAGGTACACTGTAAAAAACTGTTTTTATTTTTCAAATCATTTAGCTGATTAATCGGGCCACATTCCCTTTAATCGATGACAGTCCAAGTAAATACTCCAAAAGTATCCAATACAGATATCAGGAAGACTGAAAAAGCTGAATGATTGACTCTCTAATATAAAGGGAGGCTGTTTTGATCAAATGACTCTGCTGCCTACCTCTATCCTGAGGCGCTCGTACATCAGAGCCAGCTTCTGCTCTTCCTCACTGTCTCCTGCAGGGGGTGCCTCCTGTAGTCGCCTGGCCGGGCTACACAGGGTGGAGGGAAGCAGCAGAGGCAGCTTCTCCAGTCCACACACCTGCTCCGCACTGCCCAGTGGCTCCACAGTGGGGCAGTGGAAGCAGTAAAAGTGAGATCCGTAAACAAAGGGGGCAGGGCATTTCTCGGATTCGAACAGGCTCCTAAAGCAGCCGTGTTCCCTCGCCAAAGTCTCAGGGTCCTTATGACTCCCTCCCCCCACACTGATATCGTCCACCCCACTACCGTCCACTATGGTCAGGGGGAAGGACAGGGCAGAGGATTTGTGTTTGCCCCGGCCGAACACGGGGATCTCCAGCACGACGCTGAACGACTCCACCCACTCGTCGTCATGGCAGTCAGCGGCGCGCTGAGATTGGCCAGAGCGGGGGAGGGGATGAGATAGGGGCAGGCGGTTGGTGTTCTGGTAGCGGAGGCTGTTGGGCGGAGCCAGAGCCCATGATGCGCTGCTCAGGGGGCGGGGCGTGTGGGTGCGAAGGGCTCCATCCACCTGGGAGAGCAAAGAGAGCATGAATGAGTGAATTTCTAAATGAAAGTAAGTACAAGTTGTGTATTCAAATTTTATAAACTAAAGGCTGGTGACTATTTTAGGAAGGGGTATTATACAAAATCTATTTTTTGAGCTTTCTACCATGTTGTAACGTTCCCTCATCAAAAACATGCCTGAAGCGGTTTTAGATGTCATCCTTGCATGTTTGAGTATTTCGGCGTTCTCTCCCGGGCCCTATTCAAACCCTCCTTAGGCTGAGGGGGGACTTGTAAAAAATGAAAGTGAAACTTATAAAACATATTAATACACCATTTTCGGTGAATATAGCATTTTTAAAATGATAAAAGGTAACATGGTGATCTAAATGAGTTATGTGTTAGAAATTAATAAATTAATACCCCCTCTTTAAAATGTTTGAGAAGTGCAAAGCCAGTCCAAAGTAGAGCTGGGATTACAACAGGCTTTCTCACTTTTGCTCTTAACAATAAAAAGTTGCCATTAGCAATATTGACACCAAAATCAATCCTAAAGTCAAAAATATTTGTATATGATGTACTTCAAAAGATTGAAGATGCGCAGTACAGTCCTCTATTGTCTATTGTAAAATCTTCCAACTAGGCCCACAGATTCTCTCATAGCTGTCTTTTCATATGGAAATACAAATTAGATTATATTAATATGTATGATGTCATAAAAAGTAACGATATCAATATTGGAATATTGCTATGATATCAAAATATCCCCACATAGCACTTTCAGTCACAGCTAAAACCTACAGTGAAATGTTGTCCCCACAGACTTGCATGGTCCTTTACCCTGTGGACAATCCGATGCTGGCTCTTTCTGCCTTGGCTGCGGACACAGGCGATCCAGAAGGCCACGCCCCCTCGGTTTACAGCCATTCAGCAGCAGGGCCTGTTCAGTCAATCACAGACCATCCCAGCTCCACACACACACACTGCAGTGCTCCAAGGTTAGGGCCACAGCCAGTCCCTGCTCCAGAAATCAGTCTACAGACACAGAGGAGAGGACAGGCCAGTGAGAAACAGCAACCACATAGATGAAGCTCAACAGGGAAAATCTAATGAGTTATGATTTTTATTAATCAAATCAAAATAACTTTATTTATCTATTAACACCTTGAATTACAGACAGAGTGCAACATGTCCATCCATACAATAAAATGCCATATAAATAAATTATTAGCTTGTCATTACTTTTAATAAGACTTGTGTTATGACAAGAAATAACAAGCTAATATTATGGATGAGGTAAATAGTCACTTTTATAGCAGTAATAGGGCTGCAAGATTCATCGTAAACAAATCAAAATTGCAATTTGAATGGAAACAATTAGCAAATCACAAAAGTTGCAGTTTTTGAAGTACCATAATTTCCTCCACAAACAACGGAATATCCTGTTTTATTCTGCATAAATACTGCCAACCCTGTAGTTTAGAGCTGTCCAAACATGTTCTGAAATGTGATTCTTGTATTAGTTAGTCAGTTCATATTTTAGACTTTTTTGTCAATTCTGCTGGATAAGTTTAAAATGTGAAGTTTGAATAGAACCTTATTAAAACATAAATCACGTAAATCTTACTGATAATCACAATGCTGGTCAAGAAAACTGCCGTTCAGCTGAAATAAGTAATGCATCCCATTTTTATGTCAAATTAAATTGGAGCAATTGGTTAATACCTTTAAGGCTGAGTTCAAGCTTCCATCATAGTAGTAGGAGCAGATTAGCAGCAACCAGAGGGTTGCTGTTTCAAATATTACTCTATGATAAGTGTCTTAACATCAACTCAGAGCTCTATTGGGGCCCTATCCAAGACAGGGTTTGGGGGCCCCTTGCCAGAACATTTTTAATTGCTGCTGATTTTTAAAATGCTTATTTTGTAATTTGACAATTCATATTAAGTGGAAACACTGTGACTTTTCCAATCCCATTGGTTGAGAAAGTCATGCCCTCTGGGGTCCTCTGGGGTCCTCTGCAGTGTAGCCACCTTGGCAATTGCCTGGTTTGCCTACCCCATTGTGGCGAATCAACCTGTACATAGACTGTAGATGCAAGTTAGAATTATTGCGCAAACCTGGCACATGACATGTTCACCTTTTTTAAGGCTAATACCGTAATAAACTAAAAGATAAACTGTAGGTTAAAATCTAGTAAAAGAACATTTTGTAGTGTTCTTAAAACACTTTACCTCCATGGCTCAAGATACAGTGATGCAGCTGTCACCTTTGATAGTAATAATAGAAATAACTACTGACATGGTACAGTATTAACATTGTGTATGGATTCAGAGATTTATGGACTTATGACATACAGTATAAGTATCCACAGAAGAAAGAGTCTGGTTGAAACTTAGCCAACAGCACATGACCAGCACAGACCACAAGCTTACAATCAGACACTGGCTTCACTGGGCCAATTAGGATCCAATTACCTCCACACGAGAGTTTGGTACATGTAGAGGAACTGCTATACTACACTGAGATCTGGGTTCTTCGAACATTTCAACATTCCCTGGAAGTGTGATGCTAACTGAAAGGACTACTCAATCTGAAGCTCTGTGAAGTTAGACTTCAATCCAACACAGTCTGACCTGAAAGAACTGACTTAATTAAAACTACAACAGGCAAGCTGATTTGTATCCTTAAATAAACAAACATATACAATTACAGTCACAAGCCAGCTAGCATTAGCCAGCAGTTTTTTCACTTAGTCATGCTCACCTTTTTTGTTGAACATCAAACACCTAAACAGGACCATGAAGGCAAATTAGTTTTTTGTATGTGTGCATTGTTTCACCATGGTAAATGCTGACCATTCCACCATAGACATACATGTACAACGGCCCCAGCGTGATGTCACTGTAAGGTATTAATTGCAATTGTGATTACACTTGCAGTAGTTGAGATATGTTGTTCTCTTAAGTGTGTGATCCACATCACAAAAATCATTTATTTATTTAATGATACAGGATATAGACTGCAAACTTAACAATAATCATATGCTCTGATAATAGATTTTGGGACAATAAACCCCCTACACTAGCAGTCTTAAGGCACTAGCAGTCTTAACCTGACAGAGATCAGACATAAACAGAACACAACAGAAGTCACATGATTTGACAGGTACAGGTTAAGACAGTAGCATAGATAGAGTCTTTAACTTTGGTTTACAGAAAATGCTCTCAAAAACGATAACAATTTAACAGCTACATGACATGTCTGTGTCTGCATATTTGTGAATTTAAGTTTTAAATCATGGTCTTTTATAATGCTCCACAATGACTTGTTGACCCTTTCTGAACTTTATCAAAGTTCGTAATAACAATAATACATGCATGCTTCAACATGTCTTTCCTTGAAGTGAAATGTAGTAGCCACAATGTCAGTGAGGCTAATGTTTCGGTTTGGCCATTTAAGGTCAGAAAACCTTGAGGATTACACTAAAGACGTAACGACGTGACAGGATACATGACTGTGACAGATGTATAATTTTGGAAGAAAAAAAGCATGTGCATTTACTGGGATCGGTACACAATGACTGAATTTCTCCTTCAATGTTGACAGTCCTCTAACATGACTGTTAGCTTACTAGCATTAGCACGTTTTTCTAAGAAATCCAATGAAGTTGGCTAGCAGGCTAAGCTAACTAATGTTGCCCAGCTAAGCTAACCGTTGAGCCTACCCCCTGCATGACCCAAACATCTGCTTTTGTTTTACCCTTTACAGACGACACCTCACTGGAGTCCTCCTAAACGCGGTCGTTCCTAGTTCCAGGTGATGTACGGTGATCGGTAGATGCGCCGCAGTGTAAACAGAGCTTTGGAGGGGGCTGTTACCCAAATGTCATGACAGTCCGCCGGGTGTCCTTGCGCTGCGCTCAGAAGCTCCAGCCAAACACGACACGCTGCTGACGCCAGGCGCAAGCAGGAGCGCACCGAGGGGCGCAGGAGCTCACACAGCTAGACGCACTGCTGCCTTTACGGCGGCTGGGACAGATGGCCACTTACAAATAAGGGAGAAACAGGAATGCTAAAATTAGTTCAGTCACTATGGAATTCCAGAAGTTTAGATTAACATTTCAAAGTAATCTAGTTAATTAAGAATACAAATGTAACACATATGTATCATATCCACTCACTCGTATCTAA
>JACM01007060.1:0-12882 GCA_000787095.1 Periophthalmodon schlosseri
GCTCGGGCCTGCTCCAAACAAGAACCGTAAGGTTCCCAACGCCTCTCCACGAACGACCCCATCGCCCTGAACAGCACCTCGTACCTACAGGGGGCGACAGTGACACGAAGAAACATCACAATATTGTCTTAACCATCTTGAAAATGATGTTCAGACAATATTTTATATATCGTCCCAATCTACGGCTGTCTCTGCTCCTTTTTAAAGTAACAAACACAGATGGCCTGCTCTCGTTGCCCAGACCTCAGAGAATGTGGTGATAGGCCCTTTTCACGCTGTCGTCTGGCTAGTTCTGGTTCTCTCTAAAGTGTAGGTCTGCACTTCCTGCTAAAATAAATCAATATTTAAAGCTTTACCAGTGGTGGAATCTAACAAAGTAGTACTGTACTTAAGTAGAATTTTTATGTATCTGTACTTTACTTAAGTAGATTTTACAGTGGATACTTTTTACTTTTACTTCACTACATTTGAGAGCAGTATCTGTACTTTCTACTTCACTGCATTTTGAACTGGACTGAAAGGTAAAAAGTACTTTTCATATGATTTGAGGGGTTATTTTCGTGGTAACATCCTGACTAAAGTTTTCGAGTTCAAGCTTCAACTTTGAGCAAACAAAAATAAATACCGGTGCTCAAAACTCATTAGAAAAATTAAGAAATTGATATGTATTGTTACTGTTGAACAAAATATGTATAATTTCTTCATCAGTATCACTACATTTAACACTTTAACATACTTTTAAATGGGCACTTAAATACTTTTACTTAAGTAGATTTTTTTTTACGTTTACTTGAGTAACTTTTTACCTCTGTATCTGTACTAAACAAAATTGAGTACTTCATCCACCACTGAAGCTAAACTAATCTAAATCTCAAAATAGAACATATAAAACACATCTAATGACAAGATGATTGTTTTTGTTTGCAGGATAATTCAGATTTTAACACTATTTTAACATCAGTAATTCATTTTAATTTCAGTTAGCGTCAGCTTCACGTCATCTAACAAAGTTAATTACAATTGAGATATGATTTATTTTTGGCAATCTCTTCCTCTCCTCCTCGTACCGGGACCGGCAGTCGTGGTCCTGGGGGCAGAAGGGGGCGCCACTGTCCAGGAGCAGAACACTCAGAGGCAGCAGAGAGGGGAAATGTTCCAGGGAGAGCTTTAACAGAGAGGCACACAGCAGCACAGAACCAGGCCTGAGCGCAGTAACAGAGACACCATCTCCACAAACGCTACGAGGTCAAAACGCCGCTGCTTATCCCAGAAGACCTCAGCGTCCTCCCAGTCCTCCTCTTCCTCCTCCGTCAGCACAAACCTGAGACAAAAAACAACATAAGGATCCCACTGTGGCTGCAACTAACCATTATTTTAGTAGTCAACTAGTCAAACGGTTATTTCTATTGTTGTGTTGTCATGATATAAAAATGTCAATACTAAGGAAAAGACTTGATACTCGATACAGATTCTGCTACCACAATGATAATAAAAACACTCTTTATTTAGACATTAGAATGTGATTTTCCACATTAAATGTTGGTACTTTGTTTTCTGTTCCCATGTGTCTTATATCTGTGTGATCCTCAGTGTCCAGTAGGTTCACACTGGTCCATGGGTTTATTCTAGTCTATGTGTCTTATACTTGTGAAAGATACAGCTCAAGATCATTCTAGATATATAGGAACGGTTCATTTCTGTCCTGTCAATGTGACTTTTTTAGTATCGATACCTGCTCAAATGAGATGGATAACCGCAGATCAAACTAGCGAGTGGCACATTTTTTTTGCATTTGTACCAAAATGACGCCGCAGATCAAACTATTTTTTTTTTTTGCATTTGTACCAAAATGACGACGCGACGCTGCCGAATCCTACGTGTAGCACAGATTAAGAAAATAAAACTGGAGAATGAAGAAAGTACGTCACAGTGGGCGTGTCCCGGCGTCAGGGAAAACGAGGGTTGATCGGCAAAATGGCGTCTTGAAAATAAGCGATTAAAGATTGCTCGAACATGAATCACTCCAAATACAACTTCGGGTGAGTAAATGGTGAGGAGAAGGTAGGTCTGCTTTTGCATTTTGATTTAATTTGTTTTAAGGTCTTTTCGTATGTGTTTTAGAGTCTGTATAGTCGACATAATGATTACAATGATAAAAATACAACTAAGTTTATTTTTTATAGTCAATCAGTCACGATTAGCCCTAGATTTCACACTGGCTTTGTTCACATGCGCAGCAAAATCTGATCACTATCTGATTTCTGGAGTTATCAGATTATTATGTCATGTAACAGTCTGGTCTGATCACTTCCTATGCGGAACATCATTTATATAAACATTCTATGATTTTATCCACACTATAAAGTACATGTCAGAGTAGTAGTAGTAAAACACTGCTATAACATAAACCAGTGAGTACAGCAGAAGAGTTTGTAGTAAAAGTAAAAGTAAAAGTACCCATGTAGTCTCTTGCATCGACGTTCGCTCCCAGCTCCAGCAGAGTCTTCACACAGTCGAGTTTACTTGACAGACACGCCAACATCAGAGGAGTCGTGTAGTCGTACTGCAAAACATGTACTGTTACTATTACTACACCGTTATTAATGATACTACAGGTACTATGACTATTACTACTACTAGTATTGGTGTAGATGGTGTGTGATCTGATGCTCATTGGTGCAGTGTGTTTAAAAAGCCTGTACCTGATTTTAATCTATTTTTGTCGAGATAAATGCTCTTTACATCATGGTATATGGTAAAATCTGCTAAATAAGAAAAAGTTAAAACTAAAACATGTTCCTGACTCATGGTTTGAAGTCAAGCTACGGTGTCTCTGACGGACAAAACTCCAACACTAAATTGAAAAGATGGAAAATACACATAATGTTGAACCTAAAAATAGGGCCATATATTTATTATATTTATACCTTGTGGCTAAAAGTGATTATAAGGTACTACTACAGAGCTCCACAGCGCCCCTCGCTGTCCACGCTGTCCCCCCCCGACACACAACAGAACACAGAGGCCTATATAAATCTACGGGAGATTCTTAAGAAATATCCAATCAGGAAATACACATGATATAATAGGGCCATATATTTATTACCATTAATTTTGAGGCTAAAAGTGATTAGAAGGTTAACGTAAGGTATATTTTATTGATCACTTCTGAGGAAAAGTCAATCTCTGCATTTGACCCATAATTTAACCAGCGCCGTCTTGGTCAGGACTAACTTAGCTGGAGAATTTTGACCTATTGTGCACGTTTTGGGTTGACAGAAGAAACCAGAGTGCCCAGACCCAGAACGTGCAAACTCCTCACAGAAAGGCCCGGGAATCAAACCTGGAAACTTACGCCTGCGTAACGCTACCACTTGAATTGGCCCAGTAATTACAGAGATACTGACCCCAAACCAGGTCAGACGTCTGCGTTTGGACAGTTAAAATGCTCGTACCTGTCCGCTGCTGTTGCGTCCATTGTGAGCACCTCCTTTATGGCTTTGAACAGGGTCTCCTCAGGGGCCGGCGCAGGGGAATCCTCCTCCGGGGCCCCAACTCTGCACAGCACACAGTAAACCGGTGTATAGTCCATGTGCACGGATGGAGGTAACAGAGTAAAAGAGCTTTGAAACACGGCTTCAGTCTGAACCTGCAGTACAAGTCCTAGTTCTGATAAGAAATAAAAAGAATAAACAAACAAAAAAAACCTCAAACTAATTCATGCTCTTCTGTTTATTTACTTAGACCGGCTTAAGTCCTGGTTTAGACCTGATTTGGTCCCGGTTTGGTCTTGGCTCAGTCCTGGTTTAGTCCAGGCTCGGTCCTGGTTTGGTCCTGGTTTGGTCCTGGTTCAGTCATGGCTTGGTCCTGGTTTAGACTTTGTTTGGTCCTAGTTTGGTCCTAGTTTACTCCTGGTTTAGTCCTGGTTTAGACCTGGTTTGGTCCTAGTTTAGTTCTGATTTAGTCCTGGTTTAGACTGGATTTAGTCCTTGTTTGGTCCGAGTTTAGTTCTTAGCCCTGGTTTAGCCCTGGTTGAGTCCTGTTTTAGCCCTGGTTTAGTCCTGGTTTAGCCCTGGTTTAGCCCTGGTTGAGTCCTGTTTTAGCCCTGGTTTAGTCCTGGTTTAGCCCTGGTTTAGCCCTGGTTGAGTCCTGTTTTAGCCCTGGTTTAGTCCTGGTTTAGCCCTGGTTTAGCCCTGGTTGAGTCCTGTTTTAGCCCTGGTTTAGTCCTGGTTTAGCCCTGGTTTAGCCCTGGTTGAGTCCTGTTTTAGCCCTGGTTTAGTCCTGGTTTAGCCCTGGTTTAGCCCTGGTTTAGCCCTGGTTTAGTCCTGGTTTAGACCTGGTTTGGTCCTAGTTTAGTTCTGATTTAGTCCTGGTTTAGACTGGATTTAGTCCTTGTTTGGTCCGAGTTTAGTTCTGGTTTAGTTCTGTTTTTTATTTGTATTTATTTATTTGACAGAAACAATGTACATTAATGAACATCTGTAAATATCTCAGATTATAGTTACCAAGATAATTTACTTATTTACTGCGGTGCTTAGCTGGTTTAGGCCTGGTTTGGTTTTAGTTCAGTCCTGGTTTAGTTCTGATTTAGACCCAATTTAAACCCGGTAAAATAAAATGAAATCACAGAGCCTATGGAGCCACATTATAAACCAAAAATCAGAGGCTAAATATTAAATAAACCAAACATGAGCACAACAAAATGTGTAAAATAAGCAAAGTCTGACCTGAGGACTTCATTGATCTTCTCTATGATCTTTGAGACCAGAGACTGGAACGAAGTCATGCTCCCCTCCTCCTCCTCCGTCCAAAAAATCCTAATAATAATATCTTAATGTAAAAATTGGATCAATGATGAAAAACGAACAAATCTAAGTTCTAAAAGATGAGCCGAGAGAGCAGGTTCCCGCGGGTTTGTTTACAACATGGCGGAGGCGCTTTAAACCATGTTCCAGCTCATTTTTTCGCACTTTTAAATCTCACAAAAATAGCCGAATTAAACAGGTAGTTGTTTCCAGACGCAGCGTAAAAGTTAAGAATTTAGATTTAAAAACGGTCAGAAAGGAGTCAAATCCAAGAGCCGCAGTGGTTCTTATAAGTCGAGCGCGTCCTGGAGGAGTGGCCAATCAGAGCACAGAACCGCACCGCGCGCAGAACTCAATATATTACATCATGAGTCATTTTATTTCATCACCTGAGCTCAAACTATCACAATGTAAGTTTAAGTTTGTGTATTTGAGTTTTGTCTCTCGAATGGAATGAAAACTTCAAGATGTTTTGCAATTTATGGGAATGGTGCTACTCTACATTTAATAATATGTAATAAACCGGGTCTAAACTAGGACCAAACCAAGCCAAACCAGATCTAAACCAGGTCCAAGGACTAAGCCAGGACTTAACCAGGACTAAAACAGGCCTAAATCAGCCAAACAACAAGTCTAAACTAAACCAGGACAAACTCAGTTTTACACTAGAACTAAACCAGGACTAACGCAAATCTAAATCAGGAGTAAACCAAAATGAAATAAACCAGGGTTAAACCAGGTCTACACCAGGACCAAATGAGGTCTAAACCAGGACTGAGCCAGTGCTAATCAGGTCTACACCAGGACTAAACTAGGTCTAAAACTAATCATGTGTAAGGACTGAACCAGGACAAACCTTGGTCTACTCCAGGTCTAAAACGGGTCAAAACCATGACAAAACCAAGTCCAAACTAAACCAGGACAAACCCAGGTCTAAACCAGAACTTGAAATCGAAATCAGGGATGAAATAAACGAGTGCTAAACCAGTGCTAAACCAGGTGTAAAGAAGGTCTAAACCAGGGCTAAACCAGTTCTAAACCAGGGCTAAACCAGGTCTAAAGAAGGTCCAAACCAAGGCTAAACCAGTTCTAAACCAGGGCTAAACCAGGTCTAAAGAAGGTCTAAACCAGGTCTAAACCAGGACTGAACTAGTACTGATCAGGTCTACACCATTTGTCACACATTTTATCGCTGTTAATTTTTAATGATTTTAATAAAATGTTAATATTTCAATAATTCTTTCCATTTTGTCCCACGTGTTTAGACCGAAATCCTTCTCACCTTTCACGTGTCGATGACTCAGGTCGTTCAGAATCTCAAGATTTTTTTTTTACGTCATCTTGTTTTGTTTTTTTTAAATCAATAAAGCAACAGCACTTTGGATCATCAATACTGTTACTGCCAGTTAAGTCAGCTCCACGTCACAACACCCCACAGAAGTGTGTCAGATGCCCTCCCAACCTCCTATATATATAAAAATAAATAAATAAAAAAATCAAAAAGATATTTATCCCCAAGGAGAACTTCAGATTGTAGGTCTCTTCAAATCTTCATCTGCCATAAACCTCCTTATTGTACAGTCTTATGGCAGTCGGGGAGAATTAGTTCTTGTGACGTTCAAAAAACAACAACAAATACAACAAAAAGTATCAAAATTTGTAAAAAATAACAGCAAAACTTGAAGAGCTCCTAGCACTTGCTGCCTCCTGTGGAATGTGCATCACTGTGTGTCAGATGCCCTCCCATCCTCCTGTGTCCCTGTGTGTCAGATGCCCTCCCACACTCCTTGTATCTTGTATTTGGGACAGATGTAAAGAGCCAGTCTTCTGTCAGCGAACAGTTGAGAGATTTTTGGAATGTTTAACGAAACAAAAACCAAGAACGACAAGAAAACAGAAATAGAGGAGAGGAGAGAGAGTCAGAAGAGGGAGGAGGGGGAAAGAGAGAGTTGAACACAGTAGAGAACGAGTGAAAAAAGGGGGAGAGACAGAATGAAAGAGAGGGGAGAGAGTGTCAGAGGAAAGTAATGGGGAGAGAGAGAGATACCTCTACTGAACTAAGGGTAAAAGTAGCTGTTAACTTTGGAGATGTAAACAGACTAATAATAAAGTGTTACTCAAACATGTGTGAATGAAACAAAACACAACTTCGGGTATGTTTTTGATGAGGTAACAATATTATACGAGTGCTTAAAGCTTAGAAGAGTCAATTTTGCATAATATAGGACCTTTAATATAATCGCAGCACAAGTAGAAGTTGTAACAGTTGCAGGGGGGAGGGGAAAATGGATAAAGCTGCATTAAACATCTCTCCAAACTGGCAAAGGGTCAGATCCAATTTTAATTTAATATCACCACATCTTCCCCAGTGGCTTAGAGTTAGACACAGTAATCTACCAGTTTGTCACATTCTGAGCCACTGAGGCACAATGTAATTCCACAAGGAGGGATTTGACATGTTACTGCAATATTCAAGTACTTTGTCCATATCATGTTACAGTGTTGAGGTAGTGAAGAAGTAGCCCCTCTGCTCACAATAATACAGGAGAAATACAGTGAAAAAGATGAGATTTTAACATACATCAATTAGCCATAACATCAGGGTCTAAACCAGATCTAAACCAGGACTAAACCAGATCTAAACCAGGACTAAACCAGGACTAAACCAGGTCCAGTGCATCTGATAGATACTGACTACTTCAAACCAGTAACACGCCACTAGAGCTGCACTAAAAACCAGGACTAAACCAGTACTAAACCAGTACTAAACCAGGTCTAGGGTGTGTTCACATGTGTCCTGATTGGGACCAGTTTGAGTCCTACTGTAGATTTAGTCTAGTCCTGGACTAGTCCTGGTTTAGCCCTGGATTAGGTTAGTTTTTACACCATAAACCGTGGTAGACTGGGAACTGCCTAAATGAGTTGTACTAAAGTGGTACTAAACCAGGACTAAACCATGACTAAACCACATCTAAACCTGGACTAAACCACATCTAAACCTGGACTAAACCACATCTAAACCAGGACTAAACCAGGACTAAACCAGGACTAAACCAGGACTAAACCAGGACTAAACCAGGACTCCTCTGATAGATACTGACCAATGCAGATCGAGAATACCCCCAGAAGAGATGCAATATTGGACATGCTCTGATGGTTCTCTAGTTCTCACATTTTTGTCAAACTTCACAAGTCCTAAATCCTAAGTGTGTGCCGCCTTCAGTGGCCACTGCAATTTCAAGTGCTATGTGACATCACACAGGACTGCCCTCTGATTACAAACACCTGGCTGCAGGGGCGAAGTTGGAAGTGTGGAAACCTGTTAGACCAATCACACTGTTCCTCATTTGTCCAGACCCCATCCCTCCTCCTCCTCTCTCTCCTCTTTAGTCCCCCAGGCCCCGCCCCTTCTCCCCCTCACTTCCTTTAGTCCTCCAGGTACTTCCCGGTTTATCGGCTCTATTTGAAATGTGGTTGTGGGCGGAGTTTAGATGTTTAGTCCCACTTCAAATGGCGCTGCTGTATGTGCATTGGCTCTGTAAATATAATCACAGTGAAGAAGTTTGGCTGATAAATCTGAATCCGTTTTCCTCTCTCCTCTCTCCCAGCTCAGTCTGTGTCAGCTGCTTTCTTCATTCTTCTTGGAGAATGTTCCCAGCTGTTTGGTATTGTGGTCTTTGAGTTGCTCCAGCTGCCTCTGTCCTCTTCTGTACAGATACTCGATGTGCATCACGTCGGATTTCTTGATTTTAGCGTTTTCTTTGAACTCGTCCTTAATCCTTGGGACAAATCCTGGTTTGGCCTTTCCCGCGCGGAGAAACTGGCGATAGAGAGAGAGCACCTGCTTCTGGAGTTTACTGTGGCGGGACATGGTTTAGTGGAGGTAGACGCAGAAGGCTCTTATTGTGAAATCCTCAGGCAGACAGGAAGAGAAGGCATTCTTAAACTGAAGTGTAGTGACAGACCAAACTATTTCAAACCTGCTAAAACAGACAGAAAATGAAAGAACAATGTTAAAATGGGTGTAATACTTTTGTAAACCAATGCATTAGACTATGTTATATTGCTTTGGTACAGCAGTGTTTGTCTCCCCCACTTAAAAACTAATATTCTAATGTTATAATGTTGCTTCCTCATCACAAACATACCTGGAGTTGTGTTTTGTTTCATTCACATTTTTTTAAACACACAAATCCTGCATATTTAGGCGGTTTCTTCTCTCAGACTGAAAACACTTGGTTCAACCTTGTGATCAATCATCAAGTGGTAATACAAGAATCATTTGAAAGTTTGCAGCCCTGGAATTGCTTAACTTTGAAAGTGCAGTTATTGTTTGAGCCTTGTTGAACGTTTTTCGCTACTCGGGACACCAGAAGATATTATAGACTTTCTGCAATCTCAACAAAAGTTAAAACAAAAACATTTTTAAAAGGTAAAAGCTTTAGGTTATTGTAGTCTATTGTAAAGCAAACCAGTTCAATTGAGGCTAAAAATAAATGTTAACTAAAACTACCACTTCATGACACAAGGTGGAACAGAGCTTTGGAGATGCAGACAGACTAATAATGAAGAGTTACTCAAGTTACTCTGTGTGAATGAAACAAAACACAACTCCAGATATGTTTTGGGTGAGGAAACAACATTTTAACATGGCAAAAAGCGTACATCAGTCAATTCTGCGTAACATGGGACCTTTAAACACCCTAGACTCTTATATTGGCATCACAAAATCACACTTTGTTGCCCATTGTATTACCACAAACACTTAAAAGTAACTATTCTAAAACAAAAAGGACTGCTGAAAGACTCAATACGGCAATAAGCCACATTTATAGAATAGAACAGTATGTAGGAAAGATAAGCATCACACTTCCAAACAAAAAGGACTGCTTAAAGACTCAATATGGCAATAAGTCACATTTATACTCCCCAAATTATATGAGAGATAAATGTATCAAATGAAAATGATTTGTGCTCCCATAGTCTTCATGGGAATAGAACAGTATGTAGGAAAGATAAGGAGATATTAACTATTTAAAGATATAATATAATTAATAATATAATATAACTATTTTTCACTGAGGGAACAACAGGAGATATTAACTATTTAAAGATGCAAGGATTTTTCACTGAGGGAACAACTTGATACAAAAGTAAATTGCATTGTCCCACAAAAACTCACCGATTCACACTGTCTCATTGCACTGCTTCTTTATAAATGATAATTACATGTCCTAACTGAACCTTTGCACATTCTCTGAAAATAGTAGTTATTATAGATTTGTTACGATGCCTAATGCAGTAGTTAAGGGTGAAATTGAATGGAAGCTAACAAAATGTTATTGTTTTAGTTCGGGGAAAAACAAAGGAAATGCTGAACATACCTGTGTGAAACAGATCGATAACTGTCCGAGTTCGAGCAGATATTTTAAGTCCAAAACACTTCACGTGTCCTTTGAGCCTGATGTAAACACGACCTTACCCAACAGCGGAAGCGGCGGCTGCTTTACTGAACACACACTTCCGGGTTATTCATTATTATTATTATTTTCCATTATAATCAAATACTTAACACATTATATCATTTCACTTCCTGCTGTAAATATAAATATATGTATATATAAAATAAAATAAAATAAAATATACGTTTGGAAACGTGATGACGCAGTTTCGCTTGTGCACGTAAGCGTCAAATATCAAAACAAACCAAGTGGATGCGGGGATTAGCAACAAAAAGCGCTCAGGTTGGAGTCAGATGCGCTGATATTAGCTCAAAATAACACTCACGGATACTACTTAATGTGCTCTTTCATATCAGATAAATATATGTCATAGCTGTTAAATGTTTCTGTCGTTTTGAAGAACATGCTAATCTGCTAATGGCTAACAGGTCACTGACTGGGGTTTTCAGGAATAATAACGAGTTACTTACCTATGATCACTTACGCTGTGACTCAAACGTTTGGTTCTACTTTATGCGCCAGCAAATACAACAAAAGCCAATGTCACTTTTATGAAGTATTTTATAATAGTTAAGTGCTATATGTTATGTTTCAGTTCAAGGACTAAACTCAGTATTCAACCAGGGCTAAACCAGGATTCTGCAAGTATTAGACCAGGACTAAACTAGGACTTAACCAGAACTAATGTAGTATTGAGAGAGGACTGAACTAGGACTAAATCAGCACTAAACCAGGACTAAGGCAGGACTAAACCAGGACTGAACCAGGACTGAACCAGGACTGAACCATGACTGAACCAGGACTGAACCAGGACTGAACCAGGACTGAACGGGATTGATAGAGGACTGAACTAGGACTGCATCAGCACTAAACCAGGACTAAGGCAGGACTAAACCAGGACTGAACCAGGACTGAACCATGTCTAAACTCTCCTATTTCTTTGTTTCAGTGATGGAGGCGATGGAGGAGATGGAGGAGCAGGTGGAGAGGCTGCTAGAAGGAGAGGGGGCAGAGGTGACGGTTTGTGACATGGGTTTGGACCAGAGTAAACCGGCCACGCTCCGGAAAAACGTCACCTACATTGTAGGTGCGGTCATCTTCAATGACAAGGTGCTGAATAATGCTTTAGACCTGTTTGCTTTAGGTTGCATTTGTAGTTGCACAAATACCACTTTCAAATTTGGACTAAACTAGCAACCTGGAACATGAACAAAGTTTGCCTGACCAGACGATCCCTCCTACATTCTGTTCAAATCCAGAAGGGTTCGGACCATAGAGCGTGAAAAACCTCCGTTCTAACTTAGGACGGTCCAACTACAGCAGCTAATTTGTATCCTGTGTCTTTCAAATGCAGAAGACATCTCCTCTTGAAAATTCTCATATCATTCAGAACAAAAACTTCTTTTACTTGAGATAAATAAGAATTTCGTGCTTCGATTGTTGATTCTGCAGAAACCCAGGCTGTTTCTCAACCCTCTGTGTCGTAAGCCAGGGCTAAACCAGGACTAGAACAGAACCTAACAATTTTTTATCAAAACTAAACTGGGCTCAAATCCCTGCCAAACAAACACAGGTGTGAGCGCACCCTTAGTTTTAGTTGAGTCCTGTTTTAGATCTGTGCTACTGCCGTCTTATCGTGAGTATCATCATAACGTCGATAATGCCTTTGATTCATATTTAGGATTTATACAGCATCTTTCTGGTAAATAAAATATTATTGTGTGTCCTCATAGGTCAAAGAAGCAGAATGGATGCAGTGGTTTTATTTGTCCACCAGTGGGCGCTCTTGTATAAGGTTAGGCCTGGTGAATAAAGAGGCGATAGTGATAGACCTGAGTTAGTTCTGGTTTAGTCCCTCTGCTGGGCCTTATTTAAGTACATCTATTGCTGTTATATTTGTTTTAGTTTTGTCACAATACTAAACTGTCAAACTTGTTTTCAGAATTAAAAAGGAATTCACTCAATACTCGATACACAAAATAATGGCACTTTCTTTATTTTACAAGAAGTTCTTATAATTGTTCTGATAAAGCTCAGCTCGATACCGACTATGATACCACAATGAAGATTTAAAAAATGCTCCTTTTATTGTAATAGAATGTAATTTTCACAAGATGTTCTTATAATTGTTCTGATAAAGCTCAACATGATACTAAAGCTGTTCAGATGATGTGATGTTAATGTGATATTTTTGCAGCATCGATACCTGCTCAAAGTTTCTAGTTTCGAGATTAGTTTTCTGATTTTCGATGCTTTTGACAATCCTAATTTGTTCACCAGGAGGAGGTGCTGATGGTGCAGGAGGCCAAGACCGAGTGCTATAAACAGTGGTACCTCCCGGCCGGTCGAGTCGAGGTGGGAGAGAGTCTGGAGGAGGCGCTCAGGAGAGAAGTGAGAGCTGGACCTTTTACTTGAATTATGAACAAAATCAGGCTTTATTGAAAAACAAAAAATAAAAAAACATCACATTACAATGTTTCTTATAAAAAAGATTCAGCATAAAACATATGTATCATGTCATAATCGCCCTCTCTCCTTTTCTACCCCACCCTCCCCTTTTCCCCTCCCTCTGTCCCTCGTTCCCCCCTATACCTCTCTCCCCTCACTCTCTCTCC
>KN470026.1:0-13171 GCA_000787095.1 Periophthalmodon schlosseri
ACCCAAAGACGATGTTATATACAGTACATGTTCTTAAATCAGACTAAACAGGAGAGAGCGTAGCAGCGTTGGTGAACCTGTCGTCCCCTCACAGGTGATGACAGCACAGAGCTTTGTCCACAAGCCCATGTGACACATTCAGAGGCTGGACTCTTAATGGGCCCTCGAGTCACTCTGTGTCTGTGTGTGGGTGTGTGCTACGTGTGTGCTCTGTGTGTGTGTGTGTTATGTGCTGTGTGCTCTGTGTGTGTGTGCTCTGTGTGTGCTGTGTGTGTGTGTGTGTGCTGCTGTGTGTGTGTGTTTGTGTGCTATGTGCTCTGTGTGTGTGCTGTGTGTGTGTGTTTGTGTGCTATGTGCTCTGTGTGTGTGCTGTGTGTGTGTGTTTGTGTGCTATGTGCTCTGTGTGTGTGCTGTGTGTGTGTGTTTGTATGCTATGTGCTCAGTGTTTGTGTGTGCTGTGTGTGTGCTATGTGCTCTGTGTTTGTGTGCTGTGTGTGTGTGCTCTGTGTGTGTGTGTGTGTCTGTGTGTGCTGTGTGTGTGTTATGTGCTCTGTGTGTGTGTGGGTGTGCGTGTGCTGTGTGTTTTTGTGTGTGTGTGTGTGTGCTATGTGCTCTGTGTGTGTGTGTGCTGTGTGTGTGCTCTGTGTGTGTGTGTGTTATGTGCTGTGTGCTCTGTGTGTGTGTGCTCTGTGTGTGCTGTGTGTGTGTGTTATGTGCTCTGTGTGTTATGTGCTCTGTGTGTGTGTGTGTGTGTGTGTGTGTGTGTCTATATTGCGCAGATGGAGGGGATGTCTGCAGAAAAGAACAGATTGACAGAGCAGAGAGGGGAATGCACTTTTCAAATGTCAGAGCGTCACCGCCCCAAAGAACGGTGTGAAACAGAGCAGCGCCCCAGGAACATCTATGAAAACCCACCTACAATATTTCACCAATGTAATGTAACTTCTACCTTCATATACGATTTAAACATTTGAAATCATGTTTTCCATCTGACGTCTCATTAACTATTAGCATAATCGTTTAAGTCATTTTTAAGGTTTTCTGAAAAACACAAAAATACTGTGTCAATGAGACGACTGGGACGGTTTGCCTTTCTTTGGTTGTGAAAGTCTTTCTGATTGGCTGAGGATGGAGCCAGTCACACCTGGAGATGCAGTAAGGTCTGGAGAGTAGAACGAGACCATGGATCTATTAAAATAACTGGACAGGGTTTTGCTGCTTAGAGCTGGATTAGTGGATAGAGTTGGATTAGTGGCCGTTCATTGGCACTACAACGAAAAAAATCCCTTCTGCCCAAAAAGGATTTTTCTCATAGAGCGTAATGTAATCACAAACTGCTCGTGTTTGGCTGACAGGGACTGACAGGGGCTGACAGGGACTGACAGGGGCTGACAGGGACTGACAGGGGCTGACAGGGTCGTGTTTGGCTGACAGGGACCGACAGGGACCGACAGGGACTGACAGGGCACCTACAACTTTCACAAAGGTCCAGTTTTGTGGCGATTTTTGCCTATTTTCAGATCATAAACTTTTTCTCAGTTCAAAATCCGTCTGAAGTCTTAAAAAACGCTTTTTAATCGTTAGCTTCGGTTACGCTCTATGTCCGCTCTAGCTAAGCTCAAGCGCTGATTAGTTACGTGGTACGACATGAACGAGCATGTGAGCGATGTGAACGAGCCCAACTGTCATGAAAGAGCCACAGGTTTAGAACATGGTTCAGAAGCTCCTGGAAGCATAAACATTATAATTTATAATTTATTTATTATTCTCTTGCCTCCTTCACAGCCGCTCCACTTGCTCTTGTCACGCAAAGTCTCATGGGGGGGTAGTTCAACTGCATGGTCCCTGGGCAGGACAGGACTGGATGTGCCTAGCCACTAAAGGCTAAACTCGCTACATGCACCATTGAGCACGACCCATTGACTTCAATGGGCGGCTATGTTTAGGCAGAAAACTCATTCTGGCCAAAAAATGACTTGGGCCGTTGTGATGTACTTTCTATCAAGACCAAGAAGAGTAAACATTAAAAATAAAAATAATGTTTAATAGTGTTTTAAATTCCTCGGACATGTGCAGAATGTAATTTACTGTCATATTAGACACCGCAAAACAACAAGTTCAAGGTACAATTCCTATACAATGTGGGTCCATCTTTGTATAAAAATCCTCAAGCAAGGTACTCCTGACTAATACTAGGAATGATTCATTACTGCTTAGGAAAGACATTCGGCACATTTCTGGAGGTGGCAATCAAACTTATGAAACTAGGGCAGAAATAGAAAAAAATATAGAATCTACAGATCATATTGCAGTGCATTAAAATACCTCCATGTCACCTGCATGAGATGAATGCCATACTGTGGAATATTATAGCCAAAGGAACAACGTTTCCATGGAGACAAGGAATCACACACGGGCAGACACAGGCCCAGGCCAAATAAGAGTCAGGTTTATGGAGACGCAAGCCCGCTCAGAGTAAGGAGGCCTGATTTTCAGTATAATGAAAAAAACAAAACATACAAAAAGAAACTATTATTTTAGTTTATTTTTTTGGCCTAAAAAGTTACACAGTGGGACTTTAACGTTTTCTAATACAATTTTCTTTCTTCAGTACTAGACTACATCATAGACTGTATATATAAATGGACATAGCTAACCCGCTAGCCGCCGCGTTCCAAATAGGAAATGATCATGGGCGCACTTTTGGCTCCATCGACTCTGGCTCCAATTCACTTTACATTAGAAAACTGTGTCCCTTCTCTCTCTGTAAATACTGCTTTCAAGCTCGTCATTTTGGTCTTAAAATGTCTGTATTAACCCGCTCTACAGGATCCTGGTGTTTTTATTGCGCTATTGTGTCTGTAAACCAAGATATGAATATTAATAAGAGACAAATCAAACAAATCCCGCTAACGTCAGCAACAGATTTGATTGACAGCGTTGCTAAGCACACGCCCCCTGCTAAACCAGCGGTGCGGGCGGGAAGGGGCGTTACTTTCCACAGCTTCGCTCCAGATTGGCTCTTTGGTTGCTATGATACTCGTGGTCGGAATTCCAGGAACTCGGCTCCAAATTGGCCCCTATAACTGCTTTAGCCTTGATGAGCTTCATTTGACTGGAGCCGAACGCTATGGGTGACGTCACACTCACTTAGTCCACTTCTTTATACAGTCTGTGGACCACATGAGCAGCCAGTCCAACAATACGTCTGCGTCCATTGACAGAGACGCACTTGTTCTGTCAGTTTGAATGACCAGGACAAGCCCCATTCTTTCAGTCCATAACTTACTTAATGCTATAGCACAGCTGCATTAGTGCACTGTTATAACTGCTGTGTGTGTGAGGCCTGATAATGAAGTCTTTTAGGGAGTGAACACAAAAGCAACAAGGCGTCTGTCATGAAAGAGCGTCCTCTGTATTTGCATAATGGATTCATAATGATGTCGGGAGTGAAACAGGCCAGGCATATGTGTGTACTGTCTTTTTAAGGATCACACAAAATCCTACAATCGGCACAAATGGATTGGATTATAGTCTGGTTAGGTTCATTACGTTTTCACATTATTATGGATTTACAAATAGAAATAGAAATAGTCAAACCTGTATTTTTTTGTCAAACCTTGACACGTTTTGGCTTTATGAATTTTAATGGACAACGATGGCACTTGTTGGATCAGGGAAAGCATCAAGATCCGGAAACGTGCCCACCAGACTGTGAACCGGGACGAGGGGGCGTACGAACTTTCTCACACCTGGGATACAATTCTGACAGCAGATGGCGCTGTCGTCCTACTGCTCCAAGTAGAAAGACAGTGTCAAAATTTGTTTAAATGAGCTGAGCAGAGACATCCCTAAAGCATCACGGAAGGCAGCAAAAACTATCAAGGTATGACACAATAATACAGATCAGACTATTCACCTTATTCCAGAAGTTGCAGTGGGCGCCGCCATCGTCTTTGGGCTTGTATTATTTTTCATGGAGCTGCAGATCTTGACAGCAAATAAGTTCTACAGGGACTACAGAGCCGTTTTGAAGCCTCCAGAAAATCGGTGAACGAGATTAACCGGAAGTGCCACCACAAAGAAAGCACGGTGTAGTTGCATTAAGAGGCAAAAAGGGCGGGGCCAAATAAGGTCAATAAGAATCTCTAAATCATCACTTGGGGTTGTCCTTCGATACTTCATATTAAGCAGCCATGTTGGTGTTAAGTCTTTGATTACCTATTCATTTTGAGGCGTCTTATAGTTCCATATTAATAACTGTTAATTATCCAGAAAGGAATGATTTAGAGCTGCAATGAGTAATGGGAATATTGTGATAATTGTAATTTGGGGAATACAAAGGTCTGCTATCAGAACAGGTGAGACGAGAGGAATATATATTTTATTAATTTAAATGAGAAATATTAATTCATTAATTTGTAAATATTATGAGTCACTACGCCTCTTTTGGGCATATTATTATGAACCGTCCCAAGATAAACTGGTGACAACTGAAATAATCAATAATTTCTGCCCTAATTTAATGATGATATAGTTATATATCAGTAGTAGAGGTTGTAGTGGTAGTAGTGATAGTGGTAGTTGTAGTAATAGTTGTAGTGGTAGTTGTAGTAGCAGTGGTACTAGCAGTAGAAGTTGTAGTAGTTGTACTGGTAGTGGTAGTAGTAGTAGTAGAGGTTGTAGCAGTAGTTGTAGTAGTGGTAGTTGTAGTAGTAGTGATAGTTGTAGTAGTTGTAGTGGTAGTTGTAGTAGTAGTGGTAGTAGTAGTAGTAGAGGTTGTAGCAGTAGTTGTAGTAGTGGTAGTTGTAGTAGTAGTGATAGTTGTAGTAGTTGTAGTGGTAGTTGTAGTAGTAGTGGTAGTAGTAGTAGTAGAGGTTGTAGCAGTAGTTGTAGTAGTGGTAGTTGTAGTAGTAGTGATAGTTGTAGTAGTTGTAGTGGTAGTTGTAGTAGTAGTGGTAGTAGTAGTAGTAGAGGTTGTAGCAGTAGTTGTAGTAGTGGTAGTTGTAGTAGTAGTAGTAGTAGTAGTGGTAGTTGTAGTAGTAGTAGTTGTAGTAGTAGTGATACAACAAGTGATGACATGATGGAGGTCTACACTGCTTCACTTTTATATCTGAAAAAACTGTTTTAAACCTGTGATGCCCAAAAACACCCAGCGTGTGAAAACTAGCAATGTGCCAAAGGAAGAATATAAATGAGATAGACCAGATATGGGCAAACTACGGCCCGGGGGCCACACACGGCCTGTTGGGCTTATTAATCCGGCCCGCCGAACATGACCAAATTATATTATTATATATATTATATATAAAACTGAACTTGAGTTTTTCTGCTGTGTTTATTGATGCACTGGCAATGAAAAAGATCAACAAGTTGTTGATCTTTTGGTATTTGATAAAACTGAGTTTGTGAAATGTGAGTTTTTCTGCTGTGTTTATTTAACTGAAATTTAATAAATAAGTTATTAATTTCTACAATGAGCCCGGCCCCTCTGTCAAATTTTAGAACCCATTGTGGCCTGTGTGTTTGGTTTGGAAAAACTCAGGTACAGCACCTTTACTACATGTGTTTGTTTATTCTTGTATATTGTTTATGATGCAGCATCTTCTTGGGAAAAACCATATTAAAACTCCTCTCCTCGTGGGCTAACGTGCAGCTAGCTTCATACATATTGACATTACATTTATTGAAGTCTTTGGTAAAGCCCTCAGCACTTAGCCCACGGCCCCGCCTCTCTCTGCAGGGAACGAGAATCAGTCTGGTTTTCAGGTTTATCTGCGATCAGAGCGTTTACCGTGGAGGGATGCGATCGCTGCTCTGAGCACTAAAGCAAGTCTCTGCTCACACTTCAATAACACATCAATCATATCTGTCAAAAACGTCATGGGCCTTTCTCTTGTCATTTGAGCTACTTTGGAGTGATTGATGGCCCCATGTTCTGTCTATACAGCTCCCCGATACCCTATCCCCTAGCCCCTCCCCCCTCCTCTGAACCTACAAGCGTCAATTTGTACGAAATGATAAGGTTTTGAAAAATGGTTCACAATATCTGCCATAATATATCTGAATGATATGAGAATGAAACGTTAGGAGCGTTTCAAAACAGGAAATACGTTGAAGTTTACAGTTCAGAGAAGGGAGTTTGTGTTGAGTTGTAGTAGTAGTAGTTGTTGTAGTAGTAGTAGTCTTGTAGTAGCAGTAGCAGTAGCAGTTGCCGTTGCAGGTGTAGTTGTGGTAGTAGTAGTAGTAGTAGTAGTAGTAGTAGTAGTAGTAGTAATAGTAGTAGTAGTAGTAGTAGTTGTTGTTGTTGTTGTTGTTGTTGTTGTTGTTGTTGTTGTTGTTGTTGTTGTTGTTGTTGTTGTTGTTGTTGTTGTTGTTGTTGTTGTTGTTGTTGTTGTTGTTGTTGTTGTTGTTGTTGTTGTTGTTGTTGTTGTTGTTGTTGTTGTTGTTGTTGTAGTCTTGTAGTCTTGTAGTAGTTGTAGTAATAGTAGTAGTAGTAGTAGTAGTAGTAGTTGTAGTGGTAGCTGTAATTGTAGTTGTAGTGGTAGCTGTAATAGTAGTTGTAGTGGTAGTAGTAGTACTAGTAGTTGTAGTGGTAGTTGTATTAATAGTGGTAGTAGTTGCAGTAGTAGTAGTTGTAGTAGTACTAATAGTAGTAATTGTAGTGGTTAAGGGAGTTTGTGGACACGCCTTTGAACAGGAAGTAGTCTGCAGTGCCCCCTATAGGCAGAGCGTGTGAGTGAGTATAAACAGATTAGTTACACTCCTCAGGGACAATATGATCAGAGGTAAGGAAGGTGGGCGGCAGTTGTTGATACTCATCCACCAACCAGAAGGTCAGTGGTTCAATACTTCACCCTACTCGCCTAGTATGGCTGCGGTGTGTGAGTGCTTTGTGGTGGTCGGAGGGGCCGATGGCGCAGGTTGCCAACCTCACTTCAGACAGCGTACCCCGGGGCAGCTGTGGCTACCAGTCGTTGAGTATGAACTGAATGAATAATGCATGAAATTATGATGTGACTTAACGCATCTGTGCTTTATAAAACTAACACATCAATACAGATACATACATTCATACCTTTTACAACGGTACAACAACTCACCCTTATGAAAAAGATAACTCTGCCATGTCCAATCACTATTTCATCTCATTACTCCACCAGTACATAGCCCAGATAGATTTCATATTTATTATATCATATTTAATTTTATTCTACTTGTACATATACAAATCTGTATATTTGTGGCTTATTTCACAAGTCTTTTGCTATTTTGTGTGATGGACAGAGTCTGCATACAGCCTCTACCATCACTCAAAATAAGTAAAGTGATTTTTATTCATTTAACAAGCAGTGACCAACGTGAGGGCTACTGGCCGGTGCCTTATAGCTGGATAAGTAGCTTTAAGATGTTACACAGTAATCGTACATGACTTGACTAAAAGTACCCCACTCTCTGCAGTACTTTTCTGTTTCAGTTTCTGTTTACACCAAACATGTCAAACTGCCCACAGACACCTCACTTCGTTATTTATTTCTGCTCAGTCTGGAACTATTTACCCATCTGCTAAACGCTGTCCATCATCCTGGGTCCAGTTATTCTCGAGTCTACGGCTAAACACCGATCGTCTGTTTGTATCTCCTCTCCACATGTTCTCTGTGTAGCCTCCTGTTTTACATGCTGCTACTAAACCCACCACACCTCCACCCACACACCCATACACCCGCCCAAAAGTCTCCAAACCATGACTGTCAAACGGCAAGCTGGAGAGATGATGACAAGACTGCAACCCATGAGACAAGAGCTAAACGCTATTGGGCTTTACATGTGCACCATCAGAATAGCTTGTGTTCATTACATTCTAGAAACCCTATAGTTTAAAACCATAGACTGTATATATAAATGGACATAGCTAACCTGCTAGCCGCCACGTGAGCATAGGCTTCTGGCTACATCAAATCTGGCTCCAATTCACTTTCTATTAAAAAACGTCTCCCCGGCTCCCTCTAGCGTTAGCAACAGGTTTGATTGACAGCGTTACTAAGCTCGCGGTCCCTGCTAAACCAGCGATGCCGGCGGGAAGGGGCGTTACCTTCAACAGCCTCGCTCTGGATTGGCTCTTTGGTTGCTATTGATACTCACGGCAGAATTCCAAATATGTAACTCAGCTCCAAATTTGCCCCTATAACTGCTCTAGCCTCGATGAGCTTCATTTGACTGGAGCCGGACGTTATGGGTCACACTCACTTAGTCCACTTATTTATACAGTCTGTGTTTAAACCTGAGCTGGACACAGGTCAATATTCTATGAGAGAATTTGCTCTGTAAATGTCAGATGACAGATGTGTTGACCTGGTTTATAGTGAATATCTCTATAATTACTCGGCCTATCCACATGAAACTAAAACTGGCACAAAGTTCAGCGTTTTCTCTGTCAGTCTAAATAAACAAAAGGGAAATTATTTTTTCACAATAGCTTCAGAAAATGGTGTCATTATTCAACCCAAACTCGTGGTTGTTGTCAGTTGAAAGTACTTGAAGCCATAAGATTAATATGACAAGTTTGTGGAGCCAATCCCAAATACTGGTAGATAAGTTTGGATATTTCTTGCTAAATCAGTGAATCTTCCATAAAGTTATATAGGGCCCTGTCCTCCATCTGAAATTATAACATCATCAAATTCTAGAAAGGGAACACAACCTATTGGGAGGGGGGGCGACCAAACCAAAAACTAAACCTGGACTAGATTAGGCCCAAACAGGGACTAGAACAGAACCAAACCAAGTCTGCGTTAGAACTAAAATGGGGTCACGTGTTAAATCCTGGAGTGGTTGACTTTTTCTTAACAGAAATCATTCAGATTCATAGTATCAGTTCAGGTGATCCTATAATTTAGGTGCTTTGATAACTGCCTTCACAATGCTCATTGTTCATTAGCCTCTCTGTTTATTTCTACAGCACATTTACAATGAATGTAAAAACAGCACACCAAAACAAAGCATACATTAAGATAAGTACATATTTTAAAAAATACTATAAATGTGATGTAAATGTGTCTCAAGAGCACATTTAAAAGACTCTGGAGAGGGAGCAGCTCTGATGTGCAGAGGTAAAACTGTTCCATAGTTTGGGGACAGCCACAGCAAAAGCCCCATCACCTCAAGTACTCAGTTGAGATCTGTGCACGTTAAATAAAAAAGGGTTTTCTGACCCCACTGACCTGGTTTTCAGACCTTACTGATCTGGTTTTCTAACCTCACTAATTTGGTTTTCCAGCCTCACTGATCGGGTTTTCTGATGTTGATCTGATTTTCTGATATCACTCACTGATCTGGTTTTCTGACCTCACTCACTGATCTGGTTTTCTGACCTCACTCACTGATCTGATTTTCTGACCTCAGTGGTCTGGTTTTCTGACCTCACTGATCCTGTTTTCTGACCCCACTGATCTGTTTTTCTGACTTCACTGATCTGGTTTTTCAGCCTCACTGATCCTGTTTTCTGACCCCACTGATCTGGGTTTCTGACCCCACTGATCTGGGTTTCTGACCTAACTGATCCTGTCTTCTGACCTCACTGATTGTTTTCTGACCTCACTGATCCTGTTTTCTGACCTCACTGATTCTGTTTTCTGACCCTACTGATCCTGTTTTCTGACCTCACTGATTCTGTTTTCTGACCCTACTGATCCTGTTTTCTGACCTCACTGATTCTGTTTTCTGACCCTACTGATCTGGCTGGGACATAAGGTGATAAAGGCTCAGTCAGGTATTCAGGGGCCAAGCCACTGAAACATTTAAAAGCAAACATCTTAAAATCAGTCCTAAATGTGACGGGAGCCAGTGGAGGGACACAGCACAGGGGGAATATGCTCTGTCTGTCTTGTCCCTGTCAGCGAAGTACAGAAAGTCGCACTAGTCTAATCTAGACGACATGCACAAGTGAATAACTCGTTCAAAGTCACTTGCTGGAGCCTTTACTTTACTTAAGATTCTGAGCTGGTAGGAGCTTTAATTACAGAACTGATTTGCTTGTCCATCTTGAAAGAGCTGTCAGAAATTACCCCAAGATTTCTGGCTGAGGCGCGGACATAAGGAGACAGAGGACCAAGAGCATTATTCCAGACAGCAGGGGATTTAGGACTGAAAAGAACTATTTCAGTTTTCTTCACATTGAGAATTACAACGTTTTGGGCCAGTCAGGTTTTTACTTAATGTAGACAATTAATCAAAGTGTCAATGGAACCAGAGGCAGGTTTCAGGGGAAAATACATTTGCAAGTCATCAGCACAGGAAAGAAAGGCTGTATTAAGTTTTTAGAATGGAGCCAAGTTGCAGCATATATAGTATGTAGCATAACAGGGCGGGGCCTAACACAGAGTAGGGGTGCAGCGCTGGACTTGTGGGGCTCAAGATGATGAAATGGTACCCACTATTACAGCAGAGGATGAAAAATAACTTATTGGTTTTATTATTACTGAGTTATAAAACTTGAAATATCAATGCAAAGATACCCTAAAATAAATTAGAATATAAGCATAAAATATCTCCAAATAAAGGTGCGCTATGTAACATTTTTTCATGAAGTTATTGCTCACCTGGAATGTTCCACAGAAGAGCATTGAACTTATTTATCTCCATGGAGACAATCAGGTGACGCAACCCGGCACCTGGTCAGATCTGTGGAGAATCGAGGCCATTTACAGTAATGCATGTTTTTAAAGGTGTTTCTTAGCAATAAAATCAGCTATAACTGAAACAAAATACAAGATAGATAACCAAGTTTAATGCCATATTGCGGAACATTAAAGTGGAACTAAACACTAAATCAACATTTTTTGCTGCTAAACTGTGTATTGTGTGCGTATTTGAATAGCATTATCTACTATTCCTGGTCTATTTTTGGCAATTTTACTGCAAATTAAGTATATTTGCAACCTTGTGTTCAAAAAGAGTCAAAAAAGTGGGATTTCAAGTACTACATGACATCACACAAAACTGCCCTGATTACAGCCAGGTGTTTCTGATCACAAACATCTTTAGCCCTACAGGTACTTCTTTAGTAGCTCTATTTGAAATGCAGTTGTGGGCGGAGTTTAGGTTTTTAGTCCCGCTTTAAAAAATGTCACAGTTGCTCGGTGCCATGTTCATTTTCCACGGGACCACACACACAGAGACGTCGTCCTAATTGAGGTGAGGTCATGTGGTTTTGGAGGGACAGAGGAGGGACAGAGGACACAGGAGGACGCTGTGTGTGTGCTGTCCCGAGGGGAGCAGACATGATACTCTCTTTGGGACCTCGGTAATGGCCATCTACCCCCACGTGTGTTCGCTTTTGTGGCAGAGACAGAAGGCGCGCTCATGACCTCCACAGAGACCTGTCCCCGATGCTACTGTGCCATTATAATTCACGCAGGGTCGCAGATGGAAATTGAAAATGCTTATGCGAGCCACTCACCGAGATATCAGATTACAAACTCGGCTATGTACACGGATTTGTATTTTGAAACAGATCTAGTGAAACAAGCCACGGCCCGAGTCTGGTAAATAAACATTATTGACGTGTTGAGGTCAGATGCCGCTGACCTCTGCTGTTTAGGCGAACTATATTGATATAATTGGTGAGTTGACAATAACTAAATCCAATGCATAGGTCAGTGTTTGGATATAGACGACAGCGTGCATCAGGAAATTATGCACACGTGATCTTGAGATGACTTTGATGGTCACATAAGACGCAGGAGGTAAAGCAGCTCGTGTTTAACTAATGATTTCTGATCTGTTTCTCATCTATTGCTATGGATTTGCAGAATATGTTAAAACAAAGCATGAAGAAACAAAGGTCAACTGTTATGACCCT
Source organism: Periophthalmodon schlosseri (assembly GCA_000787095.1). Lineage (NCBI taxonomy): Eukaryota > Metazoa > Chordata > Actinopteri > Gobiiformes > Gobiidae > Periophthalmodon > Periophthalmodon schlosseri. Next base: position 11,861 of record KN470026.1, read on the forward strand.
ATCGGAAATCTGCCTTCTGCATTTACCTATGCACAGAACACTATACTGAGACTATGACGGCACAAGCAATCTACATTTGAATATTTTTATTAAAGCCAGAGTATGTAACTTTTTGACCAAAATACAATGTTTGTTTATTTTTTTTCATTATAGATGTTTCATTATGGACCTGACTCTTATTTGGTCTGAATGAGGGCCTTATTTTCTTATTTTTTATTTGTGAAGTGACAGCACATATTAATGAACACTCAAAAATGTAAATATGTAACGATTATAGCCAACGTGGCCTCCTGCGTCTCGTCCCCATGCAAATGTTATTCATTTGGCTACAATATTCCACAGTATGGCATAAAACTTATCGCCATGGAGAATGTTCAGAAGTATAGTTTTAACTTTCTTTTTCTATGGAATCATGCAGAAAGTTACATACTCTCACTTTAAATATAATCTTATGGGTGTGTAAATGTCACTTATTGCCTCTATTGATTACAAAATAAATATAGTTACTTCTATGATTACAGTGGTGGAATGTAATGAAGTACAAGTAGTAAAGTACTGTACGTAAGTAAAACTTTTAGGAATCTGTACTTCACTTCAATACTTTTTAAAGAAGATACTTTTTACTTTTACTTCACTACATTTGAGAGCAGGTATCTGTACTTTCTACTCCACTACATTTTTCAGGGCAAACAAAAATATACAAATAAAACCAGCCAGAAAAACAATAGTGATTCAATTGTTTCTGTTGAACAAAATTCAGCAAAAATTCATTATCAAATCACTACATCTGAAGCTTTATTAGAGCTCAAAATCTGCGTGAAATACTTTTACTGTGTACTGTTTAAGTACATTTTTAAACTGATACTTTTACTTAAGTAGACTTTTTCATGTGATACTTCTACTCTTACCTGAGTACTATTTGCTCCGTTATCTGTACTTTTACTTAAGTAATCAGAATAAAATGGGATATTTTGTTGTTGTTTTGCTGTGAGGAGATTATGCTACGTCAAATATTGCATTCTGTGATTTGCATTGTGTCCATTCAAATTACAATTTGATTTGATTGTGACTAATCTTGCAGGAACATAGACTGGATTTAGACGTGGACTGAGGGAGTGTGATATCAACCATAGCGTTTGGCTCCAGTCAAATTAAGACAATCGAGTCTGGCAGGTAAAGCGGATTTTGGAGCCAACTTCCATATTTGGAAATCTGAGCGTGTGCATCATAGCAACCAAAGAGCCAATCAGGGGCGAGGTTGTTGAAAGTACTCAGCCCTTTCCCCCCACAACGCTGTCAATCAAACCTGTT
>KN470026.1:13283-28051 GCA_000787095.1 Periophthalmodon schlosseri
AAAGAGGGCGCCTAATTTGTCTGTTATTAATGTTCAGATCTTGATTTTTGGGCACAATAAAAACACCAGGATCATGTAGCGTGTGTTAATACGAACATTTTAAGTCAATTACTGATCAATGTCTGTTTCATTGTTGATTTTCTAACTTTCTGTGGGTTAAATCAATTATTATGTTCAGCCCCAAGAGGCACCTGCTGTTGTGATTTGGGACTTTACAAAAATTAATTGAATTGAATTGAGAATGACGAGCCTGACAGCAGCAGTTACGGACAGAGGGGCGACCATTTTTCAATAGAAAGTGAATTGGAGTCGAAGCGCGCCCATGCTCACTTCCCATCTCGAACGCGGCGGCTAATGGGTTAGCTATGTCCATTTATACATACAGTCTATGAGCAGCCCTAGAGAAGACAGCCAGATTCTCTTTTTGACAACATCTCGCTGTCCGGGTTATTTCACAGACGCCTGAGCAAGTGTTGGCACGGTAACCAGAGTGCACCAGCGGCTTAGGTCTGTGTGTGGACACCATTAAAGTCCCATAGCAGAGGACTCATGCATATTTAAGTGTGCTAGATTAAAGCTGGTCGTCTGGAGTGGTGTGTGCCCTCCTCCACCCAGCCTTCTTCAGTGACATGCCATTAACCCTTTAACTGACTAATGGCTAAGCGGGCCGCACATATACAGGCTCATGTAACCGTATCTCACTGCAGAGGTCATCACTATGTACCCACAATGCCGCAGGAGCACAGGGAGCGAGTGGGATAATGGAGGGCTTGGACAAAAGGTTAAGTTAGGACACTTGGCCCAGCAGTAAGTAGGTTTATTTAAGGGGAAGTGACATTTCAGCCGGGGCAATTATACCAGTGTGGGTAATGATTCTATATGAAGTGCAGTTTTAACCAAGGAGACAGTTTTGGAGCTTATTTTAACTTCCAGGCAGCACTCGGTTGCTGTCAGTGGTTTGCCGAGGTTTCTTCTTAATAACAACACCAATATAATAATTGTCAAAATGTCATCACCTTGGAGGAGCGGAGGGCAGATGAGGAAAGCCAAGCTCCAGACCAGATGATGGTGCAGCTCCTCACAGCCATCAGTGAGTCCATCTTCACCTCCTCCATCGCAGTGTGTGAGCCACAGGACCTGACCATAGACCGTAAAGAAGTGGACTAAATGAGTGTGACGTCACCCATAGCGTTCGGCTCCAGTCAAATAAAGCTCATCGACACTTGCAGGCATAGCGCCGAATTTGGAGCCAAGTTTCATATTTGGAATTCCGATCGCGAGTACCATAGCAACCAAAGAGCCAATCTGGAGCGAAGCTGTTGAAGGTAACGCCCCTTCCCGCCCGCACCGCTGGTTTAGCAGGGGGCGAGCGCTTAGCAACGCCGTCAATCAAACCTGTTGCTAACGCTGAGACCTGCTGAAAAGGCTGAGCGTTTAGTTTTTACACGTTTGCAGCTTGAGCAAACAAAAATATACAAATAAAAACGGCTAGAAAAAAATATTGATTCAGTTGTTTCTGTTCAACAAAACTCAGCACAAATCTTTATCAAAATCACTACATTTGAAACTTTATTAGACCTCAAAATCTGCACGAAATACTTTTACTTTTTACTCTATAAGTACATTTTTAAACAGGTACTTTAATACTTTTACTTAAGTAGATTTTTTCATGTGGTTAATCCCAACAGGCTGCCCTAGATTCAAAGCAGAGGACACTTTTCCATATACAACACATTTAACTACAAGCCTCTCCTCTTCTGTTTCCTCTTTAGCTCCCACTTGCTGCTCAAATCCCTGTTTTTTATCCCACAAAATGTTCCAGTACGTGTCTTTTCTCTGCACATTTTCCGGAGGCAGATTCAGACCCACGACACAGCAGGAGAAGCAGGCGGCACAGATGCGCTTTGGACTGGCTGTGGACAGGATGTAGCTCAAAGGATTGTGGGAAAAAACTGGTTCACCTGCTATGCTGTCAACATGTTTGCACACTGGCCACGCGTTAAAGCCAGTAGCGTGCCAGTGTAAATGATGATGAGGGTTCGGTTGGTGTATAGGAGGAAGAGTGTCCTTGTATAAGAACATACCAGGATCAGATCTCAGTTGTGAGTGTTGTCTGGTTATAATTGGCTCTTAAGTCTCCCGCTGTCCGGCTCCTTAAAGTGCGATCTCCCACTTGACCTTGTGCTCTCCACTTCACCTTCAAAAAAAATACAAAACATGAGATGTGGCAGGTTTTATATGTTAACGTAAGTAGAGAGATCAGAAATACATAGCCTTTGTGCAGTGTATCTATTTACTATAATAACGAATAACCCCACCTTTCTAACCCAACATGTGATTCAGGTTCACCCCCCACCTCCACTGTGTTTTTAAACTCCATCCATACACCTTCACTACAATTATTTGGATGATTTCAGCCCTGAAATTGCCCTCTACTGAGCTAAAGGTAAAAGGAGCTGTTAACTTGAAAATTACCGCTACATGACATCACAAGGTGGAACAGAGCATTTTTCAACAATACAAAGAGTGGCTACTTTGAGGATATGAATATTAATTTTTTTTTAAAAAGGAGAGTATCCTAACTTTTAACTGGTAGTATATCCTTTTTAATTGTATTTTATTTTAGATTAATAAATAAAACTAAGATAAAAAATAATATTAAAAAATTAAAAATAAATACAAATTAAAATAAATAAATACATAAAATAAAATAAACCAAACCAAACCAAAACTAAACTAAAAAAAATTAAATAAAATAATGCATTGGATTTATATAGCACTTTTCAAAACACCCCAAGCGCTCGTGTGGTGGTCAGATTTCCGCGTTGTAAATATTGTGAAACGTGGGCGCTGCTGCTTCTCACCAGTATCTAGTCCAAGCAGACCTGGTTTAAAAGAGCATCCAGAGGAGAGTGGGGTCCAGGAGACTGTGAGAGGCCAAGCACAGCCTCTGGAGACCGAACGAGACCGGACCACCGACCCATAGCGGCACAGCCCACCACATCTGACCCTCCTCAGCGCCCATACACCAGCGCCCAAATGTCAGCCGCTACATGTCCATCCAATTAGACCTGCCCGGTGACATTTCCGTAGACCTGTGTACAAGCAACACGGTGTTTTAAAAGGGTTGGAATAGCCTGGGATTTGCCTGGGATCCAGAATGCTCACTTCTCCTATACTTTACGAAGATGTGAGTCTGGTCTCCTGTGAACCTCCCTGAGTTCAGATGGGTGTGATTGACAGGTTTGTTAGCCAATCACGGTCCATCCCTATCAAACCAAATACGGCTGATATCACAGGGGAGTGGTAAACGGTAAACGGTCACATTTTTATATAGCGCTTTTCCACTTTCAAGTCACTCAAAGCGCTTTACATCAAGGAACCAGTGTACACAGACACTGGGGGCGAGGTGGGTTGCCCAAGGACACAACAACAGCATTCGTCTGTAGGAGCTGGAATCGCACCGCCAACCTGTGGGTCAGTGGGTCGGAGCGCTCTACCAGTGATGTTTATGTCGGGAGCGGGATTCGAAGCGCCTTGTATACACTACCAGTCAAAAGTTTGGACACGGCATCTCATTCAATGTTTTTTTTTATTTTTTTTATTTTTACTACTTTCTACCTTTTAAATACACTTCAAATATATGAAGTAAGATATATGGAATTATGTAGTAAAGAAAAAAAAGTTAAACAACTCTACAAAAGTTTTTTTTATACACATTTTGTATTCAAATTCTCATAGTATCTACCCTTTGCTTTGTCGAAATATATTTAGTAGAGTTATTTATAGAGTTATTTTTTTCTTTACTATATAATTCCATATATCTTACTTCCTATATTTGAGGTCTTGTAGAAAATAGTAAAAATTAAGAAAAAAACATTGAATGAGATGGTGTGTCCAAACTATCTTACCACTGCCATATAAATACACAGTAAATCAGTGGTTCTTAAAGGTACGGTACACTATGTAACTTTTCCATTGTAGGTCCATTGCACCTGCTTGTCTCCATGGAGAAGTTAATGCTTTGCCAGAAATTTTCCACAGAATGGCATTAAGAATATCTTCATGAAGACAAGCAGGCAACGCCACCAGACCAAATTCTGTAGCGCTCCCTGCTCTAAGTCGCTCCCCCTTCATAGCACGTGCAACACAATCAGCGTGCATCCCGTTAATGAAACTACCGCACATCGCATCAGGGTTGTCAAGTTGTAGTGTACAGTTTTGTGTCATGTTTTCGTATAATTATGGAGAATTGTCGTGTGGGAGCATGTTTGATGCAGACTTGTGGGCGGAGCATTGCAGCTAGCAGTAAGGAGGGTTTGAATAGAGCCTGGGAGAGATCGCTAAATTACTCAAACACGCATGGACGGCATCTAAAACCTCTTCAGGCATGTTTTTGATGCGGGAACAACGTTATAACATGGTAGAAAGCTCCAAACAGTTGATTGAGCATAACACCCCCTCTTTAATTTATCATTTTACTTTCACTTTCTCTTCGCATTTTTGTCCTCCTTGTTTTGAACTATACTGTAGCAATGATCAAGTCCTATTACGGACCTGGTTTAGCCCAAGCTTAGACCTGTTGTAGACCTGGGTTAGATCTGGTGGCACTCGAGAGGCCGATACATTATCTTAGGTGAGTTAATGCTGTTGTTGTCTGAGAACCATTTCACGAGCTCAGTTACACCCGTGGTTGTTCTTCTCTACATGTTCTGATTTGTTATGACTGCCGTTTCTATAGCTCTGTGATGCTTATGTCCCTGTCACGCTCTGAGATGTTTTACACCAACAAACAATTACCATGACAGGACCAAACGCCTGTCATGGCTCTAATGGGGTCGGAGGTCACATGATCAGACAGGAGAACAGACGACCAATCATATCATGGGACAAATGGCGGATATCTACAACAGCTTGAATGCTGCTGTAATCAATATCGTTTACGTTTGTGTGTTGATTCCTGTGTCATGGACGGTTGGCGCTTTACCCAGCATCTATAGGCTTTAGGTGTGGGACTCCATTGCACTGTTGTTGTGTCCATAGGCAAGACACATCAACTAAGTCTGATCATGTTAGTATGAGCGCGTGTGTGCTTAAAGGGCTCATATGACGCTGTTTTCTGATCTATGTTATAATGTTGTTTCCTCATCACAAACATACCTGGAGTTTAGGCTGAGTTCTTCTCTCAAACAGAAAGCACCCTGTTCCACCTTGTGATGTCATGTGGGAAAACAGGAAGTGCTCCACTGTGTTTTTAAACTCTATACATCTCCACTAGTTCTCTACTGAACTAAAGGTGGAACAGAGCATTTTAAGCTTTGGAGATACAGACAGACTAATAAAGAGTTATTCAAACATGTGTGAATGAAAGAAAAAACAGAGCATTTAAGCTTTGGAGATACAGACAGACTAATAAAGAGTTATTCAAACATGTGTGAATGAAAGAAAACACAACTCCAGGTATGTTTTTGAGGAAATAACAACATTATAACTTGGTTTAAAGCTCACAAGAGTCAGTTTTGCTTAAGTGGTAAAGCTCAGATATATACACAGAATTCACTGTGGGAATTTTAGATTAATCACTTAGCCCCAGCAGGATCTTTTTTCATTAGGAGTCTCTTGCTGAGAACCTAGTTATTTTATTGTGAATTTTTTCCAAGAATATCCAATTCAGACTTTACACTGTGTTTAGGTCTGTCATGATAATCACTATATTGACTTGTCGTTCTATACATGAAAGCTGGAACTATTATGTTATTAATTATGTTTATCTTGGGTTGTTTGTTAGTGGCATAAATTAGTTTCAGTATTTTCGTTTATTGTCTATATTTACTTCAGCGATATATTGAACTTCAAACTTTGTTACATCTAGTTCACAAGGATAACTGCAAGCCAAGATAGTAGCAATACCCCGTGTTTAAAATGGGTTTATATTTTTATAATCTTTACAAACTGAGCTGTAATCTACCAAAATTAGTTAAATGTGCACTATGCAGGTCCACTACCTGCTTGTTTCCATGGAGATGATTTTTCTTTGCCTGGAGTGTTCCACAGTATGGCATTAAACTTCTATCTCCATGAAGACCACCAAGGCAAGTTATAGGTCAGATCTGTGGAGAGGTGACCCACTAACAGTAGGAATGCAAACTATTCAAGGTACTTTTGAGTCAGAAAAATAGTTAAATGCAAGGCAGACAACATTCTAAGGAAAGGAAAATGATCTCCATGGATACAATGAGGTGGTGGACCCTTGAAAAGTTACGTATTGCACCTTTAATTTTTTTGGGTGTGAATTTTCAAGATTTTTGTCCCAGTTTGTAGCGTGTATTTGTGAGAGTTTGAGAGATTTTTGGAGCTGGCCAAACTGCACAGCCTGCATCGCCTGAGGAAAGAAAATAATTGGAAGTGCTTTCCCAGCACGGTTATAGATTCAAATGTAAACACTGACCGATCCCATCTCCTTATAGAAACAACTGAGCAGAGAGAGAGAGAGAGAAAGAGATAAACAAGAGACAATCAGGAAGTCAAACATTCAGAAGAGAGGGATATCGGCCCAAACAGACAGATGCATGTACAGCCACAGACAAACACATACGATACAACTGAGACTTGACTGATCATGAATGAGGTGGGATTTACTCATTTTGCTAAAACATTGTTAAAAATCTTGCCTATTTTTTCTTTTATTTTGATGAAGTTTAGAATTTTACTTCCTGGTCAGACCCGGGCAGCGGGTATGACATATGTATTGTAAATTATTTCAAAATCTCGTCTCGTGGACCCCATCTCGTGTGTCGTCCCACCCCTAGTTGAGGTTATTCCAAAACTGTTACCTAGCAACCGTGACATAACCATACAACAGACTGTGACAGACAGATGATATGAGAAATAAGGTAAGAAATGGAGCTGGCCTGAATTCAGCTTGGAAGACATAACTCTGCTCCCACATACTCACCACTTCTCCAGAGTTTGCTCCTCAGCTTTCATCACCTCCTCTTGTTACTTCTCCCCGCACCTCCTCTTCGTCCAACCGGCGCCCAGTCTGCCCAATTTAAAGATGCATGGCCACTTCAGTTTGTGCCAAGCTCCACCACCTTCCCAGCATCCCCTCCCCAGCACCCCCTCAGCTCCCCATCATCTCATTGTCCCCTTCACTCCCTCAGCCTCACCTCCACCACCTCCAAGGTCCAGGGCCCGGGGGGGAAGACATCTCTTAAACGTCATCTAACTGGCCAACTGATTCTGTACAAATCCGTGATGTTTTTCAGTCCCTTGTGATATTTTTTCGTTTTCTTTTTTCCTCGTAGGCAGCCATATTTGTTTTGATACGGACAGACCATGCGTGCCCCCGATTGGCTAGTCCACCTGTAAATGGTAAATAGTCACATTTTTATATAGCATTTTTCTACCTTCAAGGCACAAAAAGCGTTTTACATTAAGGAACCACTCACCCATTCACACACACATTCACACACCAGTGGACGCAGACACTGGGGGCGAGGTGGGTTAAGAGTATTGCCTGAGGATACAACGACAGTATTCATCTGTGGCAGCTGGAATTGCACCGCCAACCTGTGGGTAATTGGATCTGACCGCTCTACCAGTGATGTATTTGAGCTGCCAACCTTCGGATCAGTGGAAAAACGCTGTACCACTGTCGCCCATCTGAACTCAGACTCACATTTTTGTAGCATTGGAGTATTTTGGATCCGAGGCAGATAAAATGCGCCTTTACCTTTCGTGGTTGAATTTATAGTTTAGCTTCAGGTGGGGGCAAAAGCTGCAGGACAAGCAGAGATTAGGGTGTACATGGGTGGCACCGATTCCATCAGGACCTCAAGGCATCGAGGCTCAAGTCAGTCAAATCAGTAGCACCCATAACACCTGGGGGAGAGCAGACGGGATTACATTTGGCACATTCAATCTCTGAGCAGTGCCTGGAGACGCATACTTTTCATGAAAATAAGACTCAAAAAACAATGACATGAATAGATTATACTGGTTCTGTCTCTAGCCTCATTTAAATTCGTCTCCCACTGGACCTGTGCAAAGATGCTACCTTTAAGAGCTAACCTTGTTCTAGCCAAGCAAGAATGGACCTAATTCCAGAGCCGCGGGGATACAGCAGGCCACTCGCTCAGATAAAATGGGGAACTGAAATGGCGTTTTATATTCATATCATTGAGAGCGGTGCATGCGTGTTTTCAAATACAAGCCTAATGAAAAAGAGCCAAACAAATATGAAAAACCCTGCAGGCGTCAGGGACAAACACTTTAAACTCTGCTTATTCTCACACAAAAGTTGGACATGTTTTGGGTCAGAAAATAGAAGGTTGACTGGTTCTTTTATTCATTTTACAATAGAGTTTTAAAAATATAAATCATAATATGAATATAAAAGTGAACTATATAACCTACTTCCACTGATGTTCTACCCATACTCTATATTTTGTACTTGTGTGCCAAAGTCAAAGTTGGCGGTTCGAATCTCGCTCTCGACATAAACATTACTGGTTGAGCGGTCAGATTCGCTGACCCACAGGTTGGCAGTGCGATTCCAGCTCCCATAGATGAATACTGCTGTTGTGTACTTGGGCAAGACACTTCCACCTCGCCCCCAGTGTCTGCGTACACTGGTGTATGAATGTGTGTGTGAATGTGGTTTCTTGATGTAAAACGCTTTGAGTGCCTTCAAGGTGGAAAAGCGCTACATAAAAATGTGACTATTTACCATTTACCAAGGTCTATTTTTACCCTTTTATATTTATATAAATGTATGCACCATAACACCAAATAAGTTCCTAGTTTGTAAATTTTGTTCACTGACAATGGCAACAAAACTGATTCTGATTCTGATTCCTGATTGGTAATGAAAGTGCATTTAATTGTAATTTTAAAATATAATATTATCAGGCCATGGAGGTTTTCATTCACTCAACATCACAAGACAAATGATTTATTATGCAATGTTAGAAGAGACTATGACAAAAGCCAAATCAAAATTGTGTATTAAGCCATTCAGTTAGAAAGGGTTCCAGTCTGCACCATCAGCTGTTGGTCTCCTTGAAGATAATTCTTTTCCATATTTTCCACAGTATGGCATTAAACTTATCTATCTCAATGAAGACAAGGAAGTGACGCCACCAGGCCAAGTTACAGGTCAGATCTGTGGAGAGTGTTTATTGAGCAATACAAACACCTGTAATGTAATTCATGCTAGAGATATACAGTGTAAAGCCCGCCACACACTACAGGATTTTTCAGTCTTAAACAATTTTTAAACCTGAGACAAAAAGTGCAGACCACAGACATGAGGAGAATCGGATGAGATTTTAAATGTCCGACTGCAAAGACTGCAGTGGGATATGACAGTGAAGAGACTGCACACCACAAGCTAAAAGTTGTGAGGGCACCTGGCATCAGCTGTTTCCTGTCTACAGTAAAACAACTCATTCTGAGGCTCTAAATGTTCCAAGGATCCGAGCATTGCACTTCTACTTTAGATACAAGTCAAAACTGTGTTATTATTATTAGTGAAATGTGGTGCAGTAATTCAGATAAATGCTTTTAATGCACAGAAGGATGAAGATAAAATACACCAAACGTAGAGTCGCTATCGCTAATCTTAAATGCTTTAATGCACAGAAGGATGAAGATAAAATACACCAAAAGTAGAGTTGCTATCGCTAATCTGCAGCAGCTTCAGCCTGATCCTTGTTGCGTAGGTTTCTGTCTTATTATTACATATCATATTATTTTTGAAGGACACATTCTAATGGATAATGGATGAGATGCTGCAGTTTAACAACTTTACAAGAGCTGAGTAGTAAAGTTGTCTTTAAATTATTTTCGCCATTTCCTGAGTTTGGATCATGCGCCTCTGTGTCCGTCACCTCGTCTGCCCCTGGCACTATATTTTTGGCTGTTGCCATGGTGATGTTTTGTGCTTAGATTATGACAGAGCAGCTCATGCTCCTTTAAGATAAGAACACAAAGTAAAAGCCAAAAGTAAAATCTGTCAACTGGACAAAAAGTTGTAGGAGTCAAGACGTTTCGCTGCTCATCCAAGCCGCTTCTTCAACTCTTACTTTGGGTTTCAAAGCACCCATTAAGAGTTGAATGAATATGCTAAGTATGACTCAGGCACAGTGCACACTTAGTGTAGCTCAATAGACCGAGCCTACAAACAGAAACTGTAAACAATAGCTGTTTCCAGTTTCAATGTAGTTAGCTCCTCCCTTCAGGTAGATATAAGGCAGTGTCCACCATTAATCTGACCAGAACTGAAAAAGCGGCTCGGATGAGCAGCCAAACGTCTTCACTCCTACAACTTTTTGTCCAGCTGACAGATTTTACTTTTACTTTTTACTGGCTTTTACTATGGGTCAGACCTGGACGACTGAGGGACTAGCTGACAGATTTACTTTTACTTTTTACTGGCTTTTACTATGGGTCAGACCTGGACGACTGAGGGACTACACAGACATAAGAACACAAACGCTTTACTTGTTTTAATATAAAATAAAAAAAATCATTATGTTTAAACCTATTTACTGTACTGTGTAACACAAAATCAATGGGATATATTCCAAATCTCCCTGGCACTGTTTTGGATCAGGGTTCGTCAATAGTAGTTCGACCTCACGATATTATGGACCAATCAGAAAGAAGTTCCATGTGCCCTCTAACCTACAGCTTTAATTACACTTCTGCTGTGTGAAAGTGAAGAACATGTCCGCCCACTCGCTCCGTCTGCCCCCTGCGAGCTGTGGGTCACTGCACATGTCCTAGTCCAGAATATGTGGGATTAAACTGCAGGAGATTATAAACCCGGGTCGCTGCAATGTCACTCTACTGGACACGAGGGAGTGTCTGCTGTGTGTCAATGAGGAGGTTTATAATTCAGGGGTAAATGCTTGAAAGTCTACCCTATATCAAGCCTTAATATGCAGGAGCAAATGGTTTCTTGTTTTGGTGTTTTCTAAAATAAAATAAAATGCTTGGAAAAATACATTACATCGTATCCCCTTAAAGGTTCCTATATTACTTCTTCCATTGAGCCCATTGTACAAAAAGATTACAAAATATATAAATAATAAATACATTTGAATTTTTAAGTATATGGTATTTGATTTTACAAAACCGAAAAAAATCTTGAATATAAGTAAAATTGTGGTAGATGAATTTTTTTTTTTCTTTTGGCTGTGTAAGCGTTAGCAGGTGTCTGAAGAGTGACGCTTAAAGACACAGAGGCAGACACGTTCACTGGACCTGATCCACAACAGCAGAATCACTGAATAACCAAACATCAACAACATCCAGACTCTGTACCACACGTGTGAGCCAATCAGACCCCATGACGGAGGAGGCAGAGAGGTCAGCCGTCTGGGAGGGAGAGAGAGAGGAGAGGGGGTCACTATTTCCATTTTAAAGTTGTTGACAGGATTATTATAATTGGCACAGTGTGGACGGAAAGAACTTGAATTTCCCTCTAGAGTTCCTAAACTTTGCTGTATTATATGTACAATGACGCCCAGTGCCCACTGACTGAGTTTCGGGACTCACGCAGGTCCCGCACTTAGAAAGTCATTCAAATCAGTGCAAATGTGGGTTAGGGTTTTTCCCGGACACCGCAGCGTCTGGAACAATTTTCAGGGCATCAGTAGGAATGGGACAATATTGAAATTTTGTGTCACAATTATCATGGCCAAAATAATGGTGATTGACGATTATATCACAATAACAACTTCTATATAATCGTACTTTGTTATCAGTGAAAACAACTACGATCTAGCGGAGAACATTATGGATAAACAGTGCCCTCAGCCCAAAGTCAAAAAGCCTCACAATTCTGGGCCCGTAAGACCCTGGGGCCTGGGACAACAGACCCCTTTGTCCCCCCCTGTCGACTCCCCTGTGGTTAAGTAGCTTTGTTCTGCACATTCTGGTGATATAATGGTGATTATCTTTGTTGGCGATTATCACGATTATATAAAATGTCCCGCAAACGATTACTGTGTACTCTTTTTATCACGATACACGATATTATTGCTTATCGCCCCATCAGTGGTCATCAGTCGTGTGTTATCGCGTGAACTCATGTGAAACCGCGTTGCTTTGGTCAAATACGCACCGCAGTTGTAGTTGGTGTAACAGGGAATCTGCAAGTAACCCGCTCAAAGTCAAAGGCGTGACACAAAAATGTTTTCTCTGGACATTGAAGTTGTTTAAACTCAAAAATAGATCAATAGTTTACAGCTATAAACAAGCAATGGACAGGGACAGACATTTTTATCCAATCAAAGACATAATGAATGAGAACAATGTGGAAACAACTGCCTGTGACTATCCCAGTTGTCTCTCTGTCATGGTTCATCATGAGTGAGCAAAGGAATAATGCTCTTAATAATAATTCATTGGATTTTTAGCACCTTTCAAGACACCAAAACTTCTTCACATTGCATGACTCATTCTCTCCATACTTGGGGGTGGTAAAATATAGCCACAGCTGCCGCGGGGTAGACACATAGAAGCGGGGCTCCCAACCTGCACCATCGGCCCCTCCGACCACCACCAAAACTCACTCAAACACCACAGTGCTGCTAAGCAAGGTTGGCGAAGTGTATTGCCTAAGGACACAACAGCAGCATGCACTAGTACCACTGCTGTTCTATTCTTCACAGGGTTAAAAATGGTGTTCAGTCTCTTTAACAATGTAATGTGTTGAGTGCACTTTTTGCATATCCTCCATTTGCTCTGTGTTTTACATCATGTTCTTGGCCGTCATTATAAAGGGGGTTCCCCGTTAGCGCCCTCTGTCCATTTGTTGTGAATGACAGAAACAGGAACAATGCTGCATATTGTGCCCACAGCCCACTGAGCACAAGATGGCTATTAGCAAATGGTCTGTGAAATACCCTCACGCAGACGGGAGAGTCCTGCCACTCTGGTAAAATACTGTCGTTTTGGATGTGTATTATAGTAAATGTGCGTGGACTAGTGTCGTCACAATACTAACATTTCAAAGTCGATTTCGATACTGAGGAATAGACTTGATACCGATTCTGACAGGACAATGATAATAAAAACACTCTTAATTAAGAAAATAGAATGTAACTTTCAACATTAAATCGTAGCAGTTTCTTTTATATTACTGTGCAGGGCGCCTCAATTAGCTCAGTTGGTAGCGTGTCAGATCCACTGATCCGTAGGTTGGCAGGTCAAATCCTGCTCTTGTCATAAACATCATTGGTTGAGCGGTCATATCCACTGACCCACAGGTTGGCGGTGCGATTCCAGCTCCCACAGAGCAAGACACTCAACCCCCATTGTCTGTGTACACTAGGTGTATGAATGTGTGTGTGAATGGGTGAGTGGTGAGTGTAAAGTGCTTTGAGTGCCTCGAAGGTGGAAAAGCGCTATATAAAAATGTGACTATTTACCATGTAATCCCTCAGTCATAAAGGTAGGTTCCATAGTGGTCCAGGGGCGTATACTAATCTATTTGTTCTGATATAGCTCAGTTCATTTCTGTCCTGTGGATGTGACTTCTTTAGTATCAATACTACAAATACTATAGTTTTGATTGTAGTTTTAGTACACATTTGCTATTAGAATATAGCATTACATGGTTTACGCGACAATAAAACAAACAAGAAAGTACGAGAGCCCAGGAAACAGTCACCACATGAGGCTCAGACTGCTCAGAGAGTGATGACTCGCCCCCATAAAGAACGCAGGGCAGGTGCCAGCAGGGCAGGTGCCAGCAGGACAGGTGCCAGCAGGACAGGTGCCAGCAGGGCAGGTGCCAGAAGGACAGGTGCCAGCCAGGGCTTAACATACATTAACAAACTGTCCAAGAAACATCCTTTGGTTTTTCAATATGTTCTGGAGTCATTTCAGTCATAACAGATTTAAAGGTGCACTGCGTCACTTTTCTGGACGCTGTCTCGATGGAGTTGCTATTGCATTGCCTGAAATGTTCCACTGTATGGCATTAAAGATATCTATCAAGTATTAGTTTTGTTGAGGGTGTTTCATTGGTCAAAAATACCTTGGAAAAACATGCATTCCTACTGTGTGAGCAACTTGGCCTGGTGGTTCCATGGTATAGCAAAGTTTAATGCCATACTGTGGAACATTTCAGGCAAACATTTCTTCTTGTTTATTTACTTGTCTCCATGGGAATGTTATTACTTTGCCTTAAATGTTCCAGCGTATGGCATTAAAAGTATTTATCTTTCAAATATTCAATTGCAGGTGTTTTTATTACTCAAAAATGCCTAAAAAAACATGCATTCTTACTGTGATCTGGGTTCCGCTTCACAAATCTGACCTATAACTAAACCTGATGGAGTTAGCTGTCTGCGCGGAGATACACACATTTAATGCCATACTGTGGAACTTTCCTGACAGTAATAACAACTCCATGCAGAGAAGCACGTGTGGCGGAAAAGTTACACAGATGCTCTTCCTGTTGCAACAGTGCTCAGAGAGGGCTCAAACTCGCTCTCCTCTGGTTCATAGGCAACAGCTTAACCCACATGGCAACAAGTGTTTGTGTTTGTTTTGGTTGAGCAGTGGGATCCATTGACCCACAGGTTGGCGGTGGTTTTGACTTTTTGCATGATTGTTTTTCAGCATGCTGGGATTTGTGTCCATTTTTGATACTGGTTTTGGTAACGAGGGGTTTGTGGGTATCAATTTACTGACAACCCTATAGATAATGTATGTACTGTATGTACACAAATGCATGTGTTTGTCTGTAC
>KN470027.1:0-10716 GCA_000787095.1 Periophthalmodon schlosseri
CCTTTCCCCGCACCAGACCCACTCCCCACACCAGACCCTTTCCCTGCACCAGACCCACTCCCCGCACCAGACCCGCTCCACATTTGTACAGTGGTTCTGCTCCTGCTGCTCAGGTGAACAGCTGGACGGTGAATATTTGGCGGCTCGGAGCACAGCCAGGCACAGCCAGGCACAGCTGGCTTTTAAGAGGCAGAGCTGCTTGGAGCCGCCGGGAGGTCACAGGCTGCCGGCCGTGAAGCAACCACCCCACCGCAACCTGCCCCATCGCCGCAACCCACCCCACCGCCGCCCCTCTGCCTCTGCTGGAGCTGTGTGACTTTGTGCAGATGTTAGTCCTGCTCTACTGCCTGTCACACTCAGACACTGCACGACAGCCTAGTCACATGAGGAAAAAGGACTTGAAATCTCTGTGGCTCAGTGGTAGAGACACTTGCCAACAAAGCTCATATCAATAGATATTCTGCTGTTGTCCTGGTTTCAAGAAGACACTTGACTCATCTTTAGTGTAGTGGCAGACTGGCCCGTGGTGGTCAGGGTGGTCAGAGTGGTCACTGGCGCAGAATGGCAGCCATCATCTCGTCAGTCTGTCCCAGGGCGGCTGTGGTCACAAACAAACCATAAAAATGAAAAACAGTCCACAGCAGTCAGATGGCTGATGTCCAAAAAGTTTTGTTTTATTTTGAGATTACGTTTCAGCCTTCATCAGATCATTTTTTTCATTTTTATTTTTCTTTTGACCACACAAACACAAACAAACCTTAACACCAGTGATGGGCAGATCAATACCAAATATCAATATATTGATGCTGACTGAGGTCTTAAAAAGTAGGAGTTTCCTGATTTGAAGGAAATGGTAATGACAACGTAACTTGGCTCTCACCAGATTGATATGTGTAGCCCTCAGTCTGGGATGGCTCACGCTGAAAACGATCGAAACCAGTGATCGGAGCGTTCAAACAAAGACTTTAGTCGATGCGTCACAACAGCGGAACGAGACGAAAAATCAAACTTTTGTTAAATCCAGTTCCGAGAAAAAACCCGTCCACAAATGCACAAAGTGCTTCCCTCTGCGTGTTTTTCAAAAACAAAATACTCTGTATTTCCGCTAAAATCGGTGTCGGTGTCGCCATGTTTGTTTTAGTTCACTTAGTGGTGGCTTCCGCCTAAACCACAGTGCTGCCCTGTGACTGGTCTATCACATGCAAACGCTTCAGCCAGAACCGGACAAGACAGATTCTCAAGAGTTTGTGAACTCAGTTTGTGAAAATCTTGAGGATTTGTTTTTTTTTTCTGGCAAGGCAGTGTTCCTCACAAAATCCTTTATATCAGTAACGAATAAAATATGGACAACTGTAAACCACTATAAGAAGCATGTCAAGCTGGCAAAACAAAAGTGCAGAATAAAGGCCATTAAGGCAAATCATGAATATTATTTTTTCAATACATTCCTTGATAAAGCTGAGTGCAGTATTTGATGTTTAAGAAGTCAGTTTATATTGTGGAATTATACTACCTCACAAGCAGAAATATATTGTTGAAATAAGTACAGACTTTGTTCAACTCATTTTACAATATTTCAGTCAGATTCATATAAGACGATACATGTGAACTTGTTAAAAGTTCATTTTCACTAATCAAGCCATTTAAACTCATAGACATTTACAGTTTGCACACACACATAAGCAGACTGCAGAGGGAGCACATTCAGTGCTGGTGCGTCTCTGCCTGCACCGCGTCCTTCAGCCTCGCGCTCCGAGTGCTCAAACAATAAAGTCAGCTTTAAATGAGCTCTCCAAGGCTTCCACCAGCCCACAGCCTCACAGAAGAGAGAAGGTGCCCTCAAAAATCCCACCCAAACTCTCGTCCCACTCACAACACTGCGCCTCACTACTGCTAATTACCCACAGGAAAGGTTACGCCCGGGCAGCACAACTTTCAACCTTCACCTTGCGTCTGTATCTTATTATACATGTGAAGTTTGAAAAGAACCACGCAAATACGATCAATAGCTTTAAAAAAAAAAGTCATAGCGTTATTTCTCTGGAAGTTTATCGACCTAAGTTCTCCACGGGGACCAACGCGGCGGTTGGCTCTTCTTTCAAGTGGTCTGTGTTTGTGCTAGCGTTACAAAATAAGTCATGGATACCTGTCAGTCAGTGAGGGGAGGCTGCTTTGATGGCGGAGCACGTTGTAAGAGAGATGGCACCAAAGCAGAGGGGCGTTGTTGGCAGGAGCGCAGCCTCAGCATTCCGGTGACAGTGATGAATAGAGAAAAAGGGGAAGTGAGTGGCAGGGACACGGTGACGGGCGTTGCACCTGTCTCTAAGCCTCCGCAGTGGCCTGTCTCTGGACCACTGGCACCATCACAACACATCTGGCCCGATAGCTGCTCTGCGCTGGCGGCACCAAGCGGATCTTTGATGCTCAATATGTCCAGGGAAAGGGAAGCTCAGAGCAGAGGTGGTGACGGATGGGGTAGAGTGCTCGGTCTTTTAGTAATTAAAAAAAAGCTGGCTTCAAGGTGGTGTAACTGATTTTTATTGTCTTAAAAACATGAAAAATGAAACGTTTATTGTAATAGATTTGGCTCAAAGTTTTTTCTTCACTTTGAAACACATTCCCAGCTTCCTGATTATTCACTGTGAAGACTTATAAGTGCTTTTCACAACTTTCACAGACCAGAGCGGGAGCCGGGGTAAAGCTAACAACTACTAGCATGCTAACGCACACTTCCTGCTGCTTACAATACAATACAATCTGAAGACAAATTTTGCTCAAATACACGGGAAAAAACTGGGTACGAGACCTTTAACTAGAACATCCAACACACCTGAGTTTTATTTTCTTACAAAGGTGAAAATATAACTACTTTATTTTAAAAGATGGTGGTCCAAAGTTATTCCTCACTTTCCTAACACATTCCTAGCATCCCAATTATTCACTGAGACAAGTTATAAGTGCTTTTCACAATTTTCACAGGGCAGTGTGCTAAAGATAAAAACAACTTTCAGAACTGACCTGTTACTTGGTTTGTCTCCATGGAGATAGATACAGTATTTTCCTGAGTATAAGTCGCACTGGAGTATAAGTCGCGCCAGCCAAAAAATGCATAATAATGAAGAAAAAAACATATATTTCACACATAAATCACATCTGAGTATAAGTCGCACCCCTGGCCAAACTATGAAAAAAAGTGCGACTTATAGTCCGGAAAATACGGTAAGTTAAGTAATGCTATACTGTGAAATATTTTTGGAAAAGCTGTAACATCTCCATGGAGACAAACAAGCATCTGAAATATGACAAGGTTCATCTTTACTGGCACCTTTACTGATCATTGCAATGTCCAAATTCATTTCACTACACAACTAACCAATTTAATTATGATAACAGCGATTGTTTAAGCCTCATTTAAACTGCTTTATGAATTATATGGCATGTAGTAAGTTAGTAAATCTGACTATAGACTGTATATATGAATGGACATAGCTAACCTGCTAGCCGCCCCGTTTCAAATAGGAAGTGATCGTGGGCTCCACTGACTCCAATTCACTTTGTATTGAAAAACTGTCGCTCCTCTAACTGTAACAGCTGCTGTCAGGCTCATCTTTTGGTCTTAAATGTTTGTATTAACCCCACATATTTTTATTTTGCTTTTGTGTCTGTAAATCAAGATATGAACATTAATAACAGACAAATCAAGTATCTTCTTTCCCCGGGCGTTACAGTCAACAGACTTGCTCCGGATTAGCGCTTGGGTTGCTATGATACTCGTGGTCGGAATCCCAAATATGGAACTCGGCTCCAAATTGGCCCCTGTAACCGCTAGCTTCAGTGAGCTACATTTGACTGGAGCCGAACGCCATGGGTGACGTCACACTCCCTTAGTCCACTTCTTACACAGTCTATGGTCTGGACATGCTGATTAAAAGAAGAGACACCTTTAAAAAACTTAAGCATGTGGATCTGGGATAAAAAAAGACTTTTTTTTTTTTTTTTTTTTTTTTTTTTTTACAATTTATAATTTTACTCAACTAACTTCCATATTTTCACCACTACATACATGTCCCGGACTATAACGACGAAACTCAACATATTCAAGTCGACCTGGCTCTGGTCATTCTGTCCCCAAATTCCCACCCAGAGGAAGCATCTGTTTTTCATTCCAAAAATTGAATAAGGTACTTTTCATATGACTCATTTTATTACAGCCCTTATGCTTAGCCTGGCCCACAGACTCTACCCACAGCTGGCAGGGGTAACCTTTCAACGTCAAATCAAATACGAAATGGGCCAAATTGCACATATATCTCCATAATTGCAGTCTGACATTTGTATTCAATCAGTCCAGCAGCCCTAAATATGGAAAGATCATTAGAACATCAACAATGGTAGGGGCGGAGTGAGTGACAGACCCTCCCAGGGCTCTCGTTCGGAGCCGTGCTGAGGATTGGCCGTAGAACTGTGTCAATGGCATTTCAAGTACAAATTTAAAGGGGCGGGACCTGATTTTTATCCATGTATTTGAGCAAAATGTGTCTTGCCCCAGTACAGATATATTGTGTATAAGCTCTTGAGGCCAAAATAGGTTCGCTGTATACTGTCTGCATCTAATTATAGAGCGTTTTCTTGTCCAAGAATCAGGAAGTGCAGTTAACATGCTAGTTGACAGTGACAGCAAAAGTCAACTCTGGCCTCTGCAAGTTGTGAAATGCGTTTGTTGGTTAATTACGATGCCCGGAATGCGTGATGTAAGTGAAGAATAACTTTGGACCACTGCGACCCGTTAAAACGAACTAGGTCTGTGTTTCACATTTTAAGACAATTCAACAATAATAATCTCCCTTTGGCGTTTTAACTATATTTATTTGCTTACTGTGCCAAGATTCTCTCTGACATGTCTGATATTTTTTTGTTCTTTCAAGCAAAAATAACTACCTTTGTGGGCAGCGGGATTTTCGAGCGAATTTTTCAAACTTCACTGGCAGATCATTTTGCTTGATGTGAGATTGAAAAAATAAACCTGTCAGAAATTAGTTAAAATGTGGGTTACAATTTAGAATGACCACACCTTAATGAACCTTAATAAAGTATATTCAAAAAACTGTTTATTAAGAATTATTATTAAGTACTGCATTAGGAGGTTAGGGTATTAATTAAGTAGTTACAAAGCCTAAGAGCCGCTCCTAACTCTTTGCCACTTAATGGTAAATGATCAGATTTTTATATAGCGCCCTCCCACTTTCTAGACACTCAAAGCGCTTTACATCAAGGAACCACTCACTCATTCATACATATGCAGAGACTGGGGGCGAGGTGGGTTAAGTGTCTTGCCCGAGGACACAACAGTATTCAGTGTTCAAGCTGGAATCGCACCGCCAACCTGTGGGTCCAGTGATGTTTATGTATAGAGCAGGATTCGAACCGCCAACCTTCAGACCAGTGGACAAACGCTCTACCAACTGGGCTACGGTGAAGGTGAAGTTATTAAAAAAGTCAAAATGTTGTCAAATAATGTAACCTACCCAAACAAATCAAGACTGTGATTTTACGCAGAAAAAAGTTTGAACTGAGTTGATCTGAATCGTCTTGTGTTGTATTTTATTCCGCTGTAAATCAGAGACGTAGTCCATCTTCCTGTTGTTAAACCTGGCTGCTGTTTTAAATGTAGTTAGTTCTATTGGCCCTTCATTAATTATACACACGAATCTGTCCAAAGGCTATATTGTTGTCTACAGTCGGGATGAAATATTGATAAGGCTCCCACTCTCACCCCACATTCCACCGTGTTAACAAATATGTTTTGTTTGCAAAACAATTTGGATTCAATTATTCATTAAAACGCAGACGCCGTTATCATGCAGAGGCCGACCTGGAGACGATACATGAAGAGTCCATACATTATTGAGGGAGTCAGCGCACCGGGTCCTTTGGGTGCAGGGACAGAGGTATGTAGGAGCAGGGGGTCCTTTGGGTGCAGGGACAGAGGTATGTAGGAGCAGGGGGTCCTTTGGGTGCAGGGACAGAGGTATGTAGGAGCAGGGGGTCCTTTGGGTGCAGGGACAGAGGTATGTAGGAGCAGGGGGTCCTTTGGGTGCAGGGACAGAGGTATGTAGGAGCAGGGGGTCCTTTGGGTGCAGGGACAGAGGTATGTAGGAGCAGGGGGTCCTTTGGGTGCAGGGACAGAGGTATGTAGGAGCAGGGGGTCCTTTGGGTGCAGGGACAGAGGTATGTAGGAGCAGGGGGTCCTTTGGGTGCAGGGACAGAGGTATGTAGGAGCAGGGGGTCCTTTGGGTGCAGGGACAGAGGTATGTAGGAGCAGGGGGTCCTTTGGGTGCAGGGACAGAGGTATGTAGGAGCAGGAGGGGTCCTTTGGGTGCAGGGACAGGCGCATATATAGAGGGGAGCATTTGAATCAGTCATTTGGTCAAGCGTCAATGATCAGCTTGGGGCTTTTAAACTGCCAGGTCCACAGCCAGTCCTCTGTCAGTCAAATTTTGACTTTGGAGGAAGAAATTAGATTTTTATGTTAAATGAATAAATGAATAAAAGTCTGTATTGTTCATGTTCAGGTGATTACCGTATTTTCCAGACTATAAGTTGCACTTTTCTCATAGTTTGGCCGGGGGTGCGACTTATACTCAGATGCAACTTATAAGTGAAATTATTAAAATCTATAATTTCACATCTTCGTTATCGTCACAGTGACAACTGTACGAGGGCTCTAGGCTTGTACCAGTATCTACTACGCGGCGCTTCATCTACCCCCGGATGATTTGGTGGAGTTGTTCAGAAACAACACCGAGGATGAAGAATTCGATGGATTTCATGATTTGGAATGAGATTGAGAGTTTGGTCAACTTTTTGGCTTGTTATCTGATTTACTGTTAATATCTTACGTTAACACACCAGACACGTGTTCAGCTCGTTGTCTATGCTTCATGTAGCTGAATAAATATACTGGTAAATGTGTTACATTAGTGTGCTGTACTGCTATTCAGCCTGTTGTTCTCTATTTTATTGTTATTATTATAACTTGCCTTCAAAGATAAAATGTCTGTTCTTGGTCTCAGATTTTGTAAAATAAATTTCCCTAAAAAATGCGACTGATAGTCCAGTGCGACTTATATGTTTTTTTCTTTTTGTAAAAAAATTTCCCTAAAAAATGCGACTGATAGTCCAGTGCGACTTATATGTTTTTTTCTTCATTATTATGTGCATTTTGGCTGGGGCGACTTATACTCGTAGAGCGACTTATAGTCCGGAAAATAAGGACTATAAGTCATTTTTGAAAGCCATTTTTGTTTATTTTTAGCAAGACAAAATGAAATTGAATTCGAAATTGTAATTGACCAATTTGAGAAAAAATAAAAAATAAAAAAATCTTAAAACATTGTCTTACCTCCTGGCCCTCCAAAGGCGTCCTGTGGGTGCAGGGACATATAGAGGTGAGTTAGGCCTGTCTGGGCATAATATCACTTTATTATTCATTTCATGTTAAAAATACAGAACAATACAAACAAAAACAAACAAAATAAATAACTACATAGGTCAATTTAAAACACTAAAACAGGAGCAGTGATTATAAATGTATATGTCCAGATTATTAAAGTGCATTTGTGGCACCAAAGTATGTCCTTGAAATAGATTCCATTTTTGGGAAGCAAAATAACTAAAAGCTTTTTTTCCCATTTCAGTTCTTGTGCGGACAGTTTTTAGACTTAGATAATCATGAGACCTTGTATTAAAAGTTCCTGTATCAAAGTTCAAAAATCAAGTGAGATATTCAGGCAGTTTATAAGTTTATAAATACATTGTATACAGTGTTGTTCTCTTCTGACAGACAGCGATTTTTATAAAGTGTGAGTGTAAAGTGTGAGTAAACAGTGATGGGTTTTAAATTCATCACCTGTTATGAAACAAAGGGCTTTATATATATATATAGATTATATCTCCATAATCCAGTACAGAAAGAAAGGTTGCTTGAACAATTTCTTTCCTGTAATTCAATGGGATACCAGATTTTCTTTCTATAAAATGATAATTTAGATTTTAGACTGTTACATTATTCCAATCTGTGCATTTTAAAGGATACGTTTTCTTCATGCCAAAACCCAATATACTGTATTTACAGGTGGTGACTCTTTCAATCAATGTACCATTTAATGTACAGTGTTAATATAAAGATTTGTAGCTTGCACACCTCTTAAATGTTTTGGGGTTTTTTTAGAAAAGATCATGTACTTAGTTTTATTTGCATTCGATGATAATTTAAGATTTTTGAGGGAATTTTGGATTTCATTAAAATCTTGTTGCAGTTTTTAAATCACCTGAGGCAGAGGGAGCGCTTGCATAGAAAACAGCATAATCTGCATATAAATGTATGAGGCTTTCTCTTAAATGGCAACCAGTCAAATTCATAAATATAGTAAAAAAGTAGTGGGCCCCAAAACTGGCCTTGGGGCACTCCTTTACTTAAAGTTGGACAATTTGATTTAAACCCCACTACTGCCTGGGTTCTGTTTGAAAGATCATTTTTGAAACCCACTACATCAAATCCAATATGCTTCAGGCGCTTCAAGAGGACTTTATGATCTACTGAATCAAAAGCTTGTTTGTCATCAAGGGCTGTGAATATGTCATTTAAAACTTTTGTGGTTGCAGTGACAGAACTATGCCTTTTTCTGAAACTCAGCAGATAAGTGATTATTAATCTTATTGTTTTTATGTTCAGGAAATGAATAGTGAAAGCCATTTTTATTTATTTGTAGTAACAGAAAATAAAATGAAATTGAAGGTTGTGATCGATCAACTTTAGAAAAATAATGGTAATATTTTTTATTTTTTTTTGCGCATGAGGCCGATGGAGGAGCAGTGGGGTTATGATACAGGGACTGGTAGACGGCAGCATGATACAATTAATGTAACTTTATTTATATTTTACAGTGGATACTTTTTACTTTTACTTCACTACATTTGAGAGCAGGTATCTGTACTTTCTACTCCACTATGTTTTTGAACTGGACGGAAAAGTAAAAAGTACTTGAGGGGTTTGAGGGGTTATTTTTACCATGCTCATAGTAACATCCTGACTAAAGTTTTCAAGTTCAAGCTTCAGTTTTGAGTAAACAAAAATAAACACACAAAATTCATAAGAAAAATTAGGAAATTAGTTTGTATTGCTGTTAACAGAAATATGATTTTTTATTTTATTTTATTTTATCAATATCACTACATTTAAGACTTTAACAAATGAACAACACTTGTGTAAAATACATTTAATTAAAGTACATTTTTGGGTATTTTTTCATGTGATACTTTTAATTTTACTTGAGTAACTTTTTACCTATGCATCTGTACTTTTGCTTAAGTAACAAAACTGAGTACTTCATCCACCACTGCTCTTTAGAACGTTATGACAAATAAATGAATCCGAGGAAACATTAAAACTCAAATAGTTGGTCTGGTGAACACACTCACAGTTGTAATGTTTTCACCGTGGACAGTTCACTTTAAGCTCACGGTCACAAATCGGCTGAATGGAAAAGTACAGTATAATCAATGTGAGTTTTGCGAGTCCTGTTTGTAAAGTCTTGACGCGTCTCTAAATGTTTACAGTGTTAAAGGAAGGTGAGAACACGCGCCCATAACCTGACAGCGCCCCCTCTAAGCCCTATTGACCAGTCCGTCAGGCCTGGCTAACACTGCCTCAGCTGACATTGGGTTAGCTGCCGTACTGCTGCAGGAGGGGAAGTGCTGCGCGAGAGGCGTGACGGAGGAGGAGAGGAAGAGACAGAGAGAGAGAGGAGAGGGAGGGGGGAGAGAGGAGAGAGGGAGAGAGGGAGAGAGAGAGAGACAGAGACGGGGAGAGAGAGAGGAGAGGGAGGGGGGAGACAGAGAGAGAGGGGGAGAGAGAGAGGGGGAGAGAGAGAGGAGAGAGAGAGAGGGGAGAGAAGCGGAGAGAGAGAAGGGAGAGAAAGAGAGCGGGGAGAGAAGAGGAGAGACAGAGAGAGAGAGAGGAGAGAGAGGGGAGAGAGAGAGGAGAGAAGAAGAGAGGGAGGGGAGAGAAAGAGAGCGGAGAGAGAAGAGGAGGGGGGAGAGAGGGGAGAGAAGAGGAGTGAGAGGGGAAAAAGAAAGAGAGACAGAAAGAGAAGAGAAGAAGAGAGAGAAAGAGAGGAGAGAGAGAGGGGAGAGAAAAGGAGAGGGAGAGGGGAGAGAAAGAGAGAGACAGAGAGAGAAGAGAGAAGAAAAGCAAGAGAAAGAGAGAGTGAGGGAGAGAGAAGAGAGAAGAAAAGAGAGAGAGGGAAGAGTAGCAAGAGAGAGAAGAAAAGAGAGAGAGGGGAGAGAAGAGGAAAGAGAAGAGGGGAGAGAGGGAGAGAGAAGATGAGAGAGAGGAGACAAGAGTAGAGAGAGAGAGGGAGAGAAGATAGGAGAGAGAGGGAGAGAGAAGATGAGAGAGAGAGGGGAGAGAAGAGTAGAGAGAGAGGGAGAGGGGGGAGAGAGAGGGAGAGAGAGAAGAGGTAGAGAGAAGATGAGAGAGAGGGACAGAGAGAGGAAGAAGAGAGAGAGGAGGAAAAGGGGAGAGAAAGGGAGAGAGAGAAGTAGAGAAGAGGAGAGAAGAGAGAGATTGAAATACAGAGAGAAGAAGACAGAGAGAAGATGCAGAAAGACAGAGGAACAGAAGAAGAGAAAAAAACAGAAGGAGTGAGAGGGAAA
>KN470027.1:10902-49327 GCA_000787095.1 Periophthalmodon schlosseri
GGGAAAGAGAGAGAGAGAGAAAGGGAATGCGAGAAGAGAGAGGCAAAGAGCAATAAGAGTGAGCGGGACTTCCGCACTAACTGGACTCCATTAATCCAGCGGTGCCTCGTCCCTCTGTTTATGCTCCAGCGCATCAACTGCCTCTGGGACACTTCACTGGCACTTTACAGCAGACCCAGACAGAACCAGGCAAAAGCACAGGAGGCGGAGGTCCAAAAAAGAGAGAAAAAGAGAGGAAGAAAAACTTCAGAAAACTGCAAAGGGGCACCAGAAAGTCACCATCCTCTCAACAACTATAAAGAGCAGTGTGCAGAGTGAACTTTGACAACTCCAGTGCACAAAAGTAACTTTAAGGTCGGTCAGCGTGTTGAATAAGGAGGAAGTGAGGACGAGGCTGGATCGTACATGATTGGATCTTACAGATGATGTTAAAATATTCAAGAAGCCTGTAGGGTTCAATTGAGATCGCTGCAGGCAAATGTCTACTGTTAACTGATGATTTGGTGATGGGACCAGCGCTGGAACAAAGTAAAAGTAGTAAAGTACTGTACTGAAGTATACATTTTAGATATCTGTACTTTACTTAAGTAGATTTTAAAGTGGATACTTTTACTTTACTACATTTGAGAGACGGTATCTGTATTTTCTACTCCACTACATTTTTGAACTGGACTGAAAAGAAAAAGTATTTTTTATTAGACCTGCTGAAACGGCTGAGACTGAAAAGAAAAGTATTTTTTATTAGACCTGCTGAAACGGCTGAGGGGTTTATTTTTAACACATTTGAGGAAACAAAAATACATAAGAAAAACAGCTCGAAAAAAAAATTTATTCAATTGTTTCTGTTGAACAAAATTCAGCACAAATCTTCACTTCATTTGAAGCTTTATTACATCTCAAACTCTGCGCAAAATACTTTTACTTTTTACTCTTTAAGTACATTTTTAAACAGGTACTTTTTTTTTTGCTCTGGTATCTGTACTTTTACTTAAGTAACAATATTGAGTACTTCTTCCACCACTGGATGGGACATATATAGTAAGATTATACATTTTTTTCAAGATTCAAGGTTTAAGGTTCACTTTATTGTCCCTGTGTGGGAAATATGTCCTCTGCATTTGACCCATCCTTCAATGTCACTGGGACCTGTCAGGAGCAGTGGACCCATCTCCAGATCTTGACCTCATCTTGGTGAGGACCTTAACCAGAGGATTTTACCTGTTGTGCATGATTTGGGTTGACGGGCGAAACCGGGAGTCGAACCCGGAACCTTCTTGCTATGAGGCAAGAGAGCTAGCCATGTTAATGTTTATTATTTGAGTTCAACATTCATCTTATAATACAACATAAAACATTTAAAACAAGACCAGTGGCTCATCAGTACGTTCCATAATCTTAAAATGACATATACCCAAATCTTAAAGGTCACCATCATTGGGTTATCGTACATTAAAGGGGCTGGACCTGATTTTTACTGCCTTAAAAACATGAAAACGAGCTCCAAAATGATCCCTCACTTTCTTTTTCTTTTCGCATTCAGTGAATTTAGTGAAAAAGTGCTTTTCACAACTCAGAGAAGAGTTTGCCATGACATTAAAGTTAACAACAACTTTAGTAAAAGCCAAAAGTAAAATCTGTCAACTGGACAAAAAGTTCCAAGCTGCTTCTTCAGTTCTGGTCAGATCACTGGTGGACACTACCTTATATCTATCAGAAGGGAGGCGCTAACTACACTGAAACTGAAAACAACTAGCAACAACTAGCATGCTGACACACACTTCCTGATTATCAGACAATAAAATGTTCAACCAAGGTCAATTTTTCATCTCAAGAGCTGCTTATACTATGGATTTGTACTGGGGCAAGACAAATTTTGTTCAAATACTGGGAAAAAGTCGGGTACAGGCCCTTCAGTGTTTACCATGGACTTTTAAAATATGACACTGCAACAAAGTACAGTATTTAACCAAAAGCCAACTACTGTATGTACTAAATCCAAGAAAATAATGTCACACCATATTGACGTAGTGCTGGCTCATGCTTGTCTGCACGAGATGCCGGATCTACTTTTGGCCCTATATCCCGCAGCACACTTGAGGG
The DNA here is from genome assembly GCA_000787095.1 of Periophthalmodon schlosseri. NCBI lineage: Eukaryota > Metazoa > Chordata > Actinopteri > Gobiiformes > Gobiidae > Periophthalmodon > Periophthalmodon schlosseri. The sequence continues at coordinate 13,003 of KN470027.1, forward strand.
ATGAGCACGGCATCATGGTGTAAATGTGCTTTACGGCGCGGCAGATGCTGGGGGCAGGCTGCTTTATGCGTTCTGGCTGAGCACAACATGGCCACCTGCTTGGCGTAACAGCCTCGTCGCTATGCCCCGCTCTTTATGGCTATGCCCGCCACCTAAACAAAGATACACAACCGCACAGACAGAACTACCTGCCGCATATGGCGCGCTTAGGCAGCCGTGAGCACCCGCCCTCCACAGGACCTAAGGGAGACGGGTTGGTCCACGAACCCTCTGATGAATGGGCGCGCCGATCCACTTGTTCCCGAGGCGTGACTACGCGTGCTACTGCGACGATGACAACTCTATTTGCCTAAGCTGGAGAAAGCTGATTATCCCCAGACCTGGATGGGTGGGGGGATTCGAGCACCCAAAGGACCCCCTCAAGAGAGTACGAGGCGGGGAGGTGCGCGCCACTCCGCCACCTGCGCTCATGATCAACAACTTCATACGAGGAGTGATTATTAGAGGGATTTGGGTCTGCCATCCCCTCTCCTCTCTCCACCGCTATCTCACTTTCAGAACAAAATGACTCCCCGCTAGTGAATAATAAGGGAGTTTATGGATCGTGACGAATGCTAGCGCGCTCAACATGAAATAGCAATGAGGGAGGCGGCGCAGCGTGGCCGATGCTACAACCTAATATCAACAGTCACCTTGGACCGCTGCACGCCTGTCCTCGCCCAAGGACGCAGTGGACAGAGCTGACAGTGTGTGGGCTACAAGGGGACAGGTGGGGGACAGGTGAAGGGACTCGTGGGGACACACAGCTCCATGGCAACAGACGGGGAGACTAAAGTGTCACCTATCTGAGTATGCTGACAGAACAGTGGGGTTTTGCCTGCAGAAAGAATGGGTGGCCAAGACATCGCAGATCATAAAAAGACACAAGGAAAGCAAGAAAGTTGTAAAAATATTGTCACGTTGCAATTTTGAGTTTTGTTTGTGCTGGATAATTTCATAATGAGTTACCTTGGAGGCCTTTATATAGAGAGAGATGTTTCAAATAGGTAAACAGACCAACAATGAGCCCAGAGATTTACAAAAACTTACAATAATTGAAAAAATAGGATACAATTAAATGTAAGATTTGAATGGAGTCATTATTCTGTTATAAATAACACTTTCTAGTACGTTTTAATAGTGTTTTAAAAAGCAAAAACGAGGAACAGCTATATAGATAAATAACAATAAATAATCAAAATTCCGTAATAAGAATAAAAAGAATAATTAAACAACAAAAAAACAACAACAAAATGGGCGAGCTGAGTTAGAGGGCAGAGATTATGAGTTTTGTGTTTTTCTTTTCCAGAATTTTCAGAAATCACATTACAAATTATGGAAATTGTCCAACCCAGAAGTACAAAACGTGTCCAGAACTGACGCAATTTGGCAAAATTTCTTGCAAGACATTTGCAGATTTGCTCTGTGTAATTCTCAACACATTCACAAATACATAACAACTCCTTAGCCCACAATAATTCCCATCATATTGCATCACTCCAGCCGATTGTTTCCAACTTCCTTCCTTAAGTTACTTCTTCAAACTCTCTCTCTCTCACCTATTCTCTCTCTCTTTCTACTAGAGGTCGACGGATATGGGTTTTTTCATCCAGAGAATCCAGAGCAACCGATGGCCAAGAAGTTCGGCTGATATTTTTGAGCCAATACGCTGGGCCGATTTTGATTATTTCTCCCAAATTGTGTAATTTGAACTCCCCCCAAGGCCTTTTTTTTAACCACAAACCTTACGAGAGCTGTTTTGTCACATTTTGTGCAGCTATCTCTTCGTATTAAAGTGTTAATATAAAGCTTTGTGTGTATTTTTAGGCAGCAGATTGACCAAAACAAAATGTCGGCTTATGCTGGATATTTAAGGCCGATAGCCGATACGCTAAAAGACCAAATAATCAATGATCAGCAAATCGATATATCGGTCTGTCTCTACTTTCTACCTCTCCCTCTGTCCATTCCTCTGCATGATAGACCCAGCATTAGTTTGCAGGTCAGATTTCGCACTTGGGCGCATTCGGGATGAAGAGATGCGTTCTGGCTGCTCGCGCACCTCAAAACCTTTTAATACAAAACGACTTGCTCTTGTTTTCACCTGGCGCGATATTAACAACCTCGGGTTAAGATGTTTTTTTGATGAGTGAAGATTGTATTTACTATTTGCTCCAATGAATTCGAGTTTGCCAGGTCTAGCTTTTTGTCTTCCCGGTAAGAGACAGAGTGCTCCGGTACTGTCCGCTGGGATTTTTTAAGGCGAGGGCAAAGAACGCGGAGAAACTTTGAGAGAGCTTTTATGTACTTTTGAGTGGGAAAGAGAAGATTTTTATTTAAAAGTATTGCACTCACTCAGTCTCTCCGCTCTCCGCTTTTACGTCCATCAGCCCGCGGTCTATTCTTAGGTTGTGTCTGTGAAGCGATCCGGGCCACGGCCATAGGCTAAGAGCGTGAGCTTATAGTAGTACTGAGAAGATGTAGGCCAAGTCAGTGAGTGTACTGTGAGTCAGCCATTTGGAAGCACTTTGGGGGCATATTAACTGTCTGTAAAAATAAACCGCCAAGAACAGCCCACTCTGATCAGCTGGCTGAGCTATAGGCCGCATGTTTTATGGGTTTAAAAGTGAAGAGTGAAAAACATTTGGAATACACAAGTAATTTGGCTGGTGGTTTATAACAGCTTTAAGGGGCTATATTGTTCCCCAGTGTTTGTATTTTAAACCAACGTCGGACTGCTTTAGATTAGCATGTCGTTTTTTCTGTTAAACTTCTTCTATGTAACTTTTCTGAAGGAAGCTCTGTTACCTGCTTGTCTCCCTGATGATGTTATAACTTGGCTTGGAATGTTCCACAGTATGGCATTAAACGTATCTATACTGTTAATAACAGGTTGCTGTGAACAAGGTCTCTTCTCCACAGATCTCACCTGTTACTTGGACTGGTGGCATCGCCTGCTCATCTCCATGGAGGTAGGAAAGTTTAATACCTTACTGTGGAACATTCCTGGCAAAATAACAACATCTGCATTGCTACAAGCAGGTGGCAGCTCCTCCATCTGGAAAAAGTTACAGAGTACACCTTTAACATTGTGTGACATGAACGACAGAAATGACTGAACACCCTAAACCAGAAGTAACCTGAGACACATACGGCAGCTACAATAACTGCTCTATATATTTGACTGAAATAAAGAAATAATCCATAAACTGCCAAAAGCTTGTTTCACTGTAAATTGTCAACATGAAAAAATGTCAAAGGAAATATTCCATTCAATTCAAGTCTATTAATATACGGCACATTTAAATCAACTTCAGCTTCACATAAAAGTCAACAAAAAACAAATATACACATAACTCAATACATAGGAAAAGACCAATAAAACACCAAGATATCCTGTCTAACTAGTATTAAATACCAGGGAGAAATATATGCTATAGCCGTGAATGTAAAATAGTCAAACAAACTCTATAATGAGAGGCCCCATCCTGAGTCAGAGCTTCAGGTCCAGAGCCTCAGATGGAACAGTGTGGGTGCTTTTCATATTTAAGTCTGCTACACAGAACAGAAAAGATGTGGGTATGCGCCATTTGTTTCTCCTTGTAATTGTCCAAAAGAATTAGTCATCAGTATGTTTTCAACCAAAAGTTACATTTGAACAAATTGAAACAAAGTGAAGATCAAAATGAGTTAAAAACTTAAGTTGTACTATTTTGTAAGTGGTAGAAGTGGTGCAGGTATTATGTTGTTCTCAAGCCAGAAAAAAACATGATAACACCGTCAGTTTTTTTCAGTGACGCATGTGAAATGAAGGATCTCACTGGTCACTCATCATTTGAAAATAAAATGACATTTCTCTCACGTCAGATTAACAGTTTTAGTCTTCACTCATTTATTCTGCAGAAATCCACAATGTTTTTCAGTCCCCTGTGATATTTTTTTGTTTTATTTTTTCCTCATAAGCAGCAATACTTGTGTTGATACGGGCGGACCGTGCATGTTCCTGATTGGCTAATCCACCTGTCAATCACGCCCATCTGGACTTGCCAAGATTCACCGGTGACCAAACTCACATCTTCATAAAGTACTCACGAAGTGTGTGCTCTGGATCCTAGGCAAGTTTGGAATAGATTTTGTTGTCTTAAAGTGATATTTTGTCCTCATTTACTCCCTCTTCGCCCAGTGCCACCGGGGCACCTGTCAGGAGCAGTGGGCAGCCTCAGTGCAGCGCCTTGAGGCACTTGTCTGAAACTAGAGCCAGGTTCTTGATCACTTTAAGGGTGAATACGGGTTAAGAGTAAAATTCCATTCCAAAGACAGAAGGTGGATGAATTGTATTCATGTCTTGCACTAAAATAACTAGTTTGGACTGGAGTCTGACACTTCCAGTTTGACATTTTGAAGAGTTCAGACGCTTAAAAAAGTGCTTTATGTGAGACAGCAGCTAAGGTAAATATAGGGCATATAGTGATGCGTCTTGATGCAGCGTGACAAGTGAACACAATGAGAGCTAAACTCATTCTGTCGTCTTGGCTTTGGCGTTGGGCCTTTCTTTTAAGCACCAGCCGTCACTCAGCATCCTGAAAGAGCAGCCCTCACACCGCCCTGACACATAAAAGTCTGCTCTTCATCCACGCCTGACATTTTTACCTCCTCCAAAACTTTCAGCCTATCCCTTCTTCTCCTCACACGCACGCACCGCTCGCCCTGTCCGTCTGCCAGCACAAAATGGAGTCGGAGGAGACAAAGACGGGGGCTAAGGCAGTGATCTGAATCAAATGGCGGGAGGAAGACGAGGGTGAAGAGGGGAGGAGGAGGCAGAAAGAGTGATGGCTGCCAAAGAGGAGGCCCAGAGACGCGGAGAAACGGTGCAGGCACTTCATGATGGGCTGGATGTGGATGTTTTCTGACATGCCGCTGTCCCCCCGGAACAGACCTGATCTCCGCCGAGACCTGGGGCTCCAGGAGGGGGGCGGGACTAAGCACATCAGAGAAACAGGAGGTATAAATAAAGCAATGAAGTGTGATCATGGAAACGAACGGTTCTGACAGAATGACAGAGGGTAGAATAGAAAAGACGGGATCACCCGGGTTTGAAGATGTTAACAAAATGGATAAAACTTTATCAAGTTGAAAATGTCCTGAAACCCTATTATAAGTTTCAAGGTGCACTATGTAACTTTTCTGGTGGAGGGTTCATCACCTGCTTGGAATGTTCCACAGTGAGGTATAAATGTATCTATCTTTCATGTTTACAATTAGGTGTTTTTATTGCCACAAAATACTTGATTTGGTGGAGTTACCTGCTTGTCTCCATGGAGATTGTTTTTTTTGCCATTTTGTGGAGATTCCAGGCAAAAAAACATATCCATATATGGGGAAAAGAAGGTTGTGACCCTATAATATGATTATTTGTCTATAGTAAATTAAAATAGAGTTTGGAACATGCACACACTGTACAATGATGATCTCAGTGCCGTTTTGAGAGGCAGCGGCAACCGAAATGAGTCAGATAAATTGAAACAATAAGAAGAATAAGAATTAATCCCCTTGGGTATTAACATTGTCAAAAGAACTACATGGGGGTAAGGACCACAAAAACGGAACTGTACAGAAAAAAGATTGGTGACGAGGCCTCTTCCTCTCCTTCTTGAAAACTCTTCTTTAGGATCCTCAGAAGCACTCTGGCCATGCAGCCTCTGTCATAACTCTGTCAGTACATCACACTTATGTAGTTTAGCACAGTGCTGGCACCACTCAGTCCTAAGTGAAAAGAGTTGGAGCTGCAACTTGGAGAGGCATTACTTATAACCATTCTAACTTCAGATCAATCTTGCTGCCAAAACTGAACTTCACTTCTACACTGAGCAAAATGTCCAATCCATCATATAGTCTTTTGTGTCTGGACCTGTTAGAGTGGTTTTTATATTCAAAAGACTCCACGAGCAGCATACGGCACTCAGCATTAAAGGTGCACTGTGTAACTTTTCTGTTGGGGTCTGCTGTTTGTTTATCTTCATGGATCAGTGATTGTTTATCTCCATTAAACTTACCTACCGCACATTTATTCAACCACAGATGTTCTGTAACAGATAAATAAATAAAAATGAATTGATAAACATGTATTTTTACAGTGAGCAGTGTTGCCTCTACACAGATCTAACCTGTAACTTTGCCTGGTGACACCACCTGCTTGTCTCCATGGAGATGGATAGTTTTAATGTCATATTTACGTTATTGGGGGTCTGCCAGTTGAAATGTTATGGTTGTTCTTGGAATGTTCCACAGTGAGACATTCAACTTTTCTATGCATTTACTCAACCACTTGTTTCTATGGAGATGGGTAGGCTTAATGTCATACAGTGGAACAATTAACTAATGTAAATAACAGAGACTAGCAGGTGGCAGGCCCTAGAAAAGTTACATAATGCAGCTTTAATATGTAAAACTGTGGTAGAATCTAATAATGAATGAATAGTAGGAGACAGACACAGGGATCAAACAGTCAATTTTAGACTTGGTAGACTTTAAACTTAGAAATCCCCAAATAACTGCCCACACTAAGATTTTAATCCGACTTTGACCAATTTTCCCATCACCAAAGTTAATAAAAAAGTCTTGGTTGGTCCCGCCATCGCTCAGCCTGAGTGGTGACACAGGAGGCGCCTCTGCTGCCTGGATCATTCTGAAGACCCATGAAGTAAAGAAAACAGCGGCTGCTATCGATCGCTAAAGAGGAACACTGCAGCAGGGCGTATTGACGGGAGACTTGACAGGTGACTTCCTCTGACTCGGAGCAGAGACAGACCGACCCGGTAAAGAGGCACACGAGCTGGTTTAAAGAGCGTGTGCCGGAGCGGTGGCCAAGTGCTCAACATGAGGGCAAATGTGTCCCAGAGATGACTGAAGGGCTACGCTAGAGGTACTGTAAACATGCTACATCTAGATGCTAATGTAAAGCTCATATGGACTGTTTAGAATGGATCAGATATGGATTAAATACAACTTAATGTGACTGCACAACCATGAGATCAAGTGCCATCTCAAACGGTTGTCATGGGATGTAGGCATAGACTGTATATATAAATGGACTTAGCTAACCTGCTAGCTGCCACGTTTCAAATAGGAAGTGAGCACAGGCGCACTTCCGGCTCTATCGATTCTGGCTCCATTTCACTTTCTATTGAAAAAGTGATGCCCCTCTTTCTGTAACTGCTGCTGTCAAACTCGTCATTTAGGCCGTGTGTGTATTAACCCGCTCCACATGATCCTGGTATTGTTATTTTGCTATTATGTCAGCAAATCAAAATATGAACATTAATAACCCCGAGGTCGCTCCCGCTAGTGTTGACAGTGTTGCTAAGCGTTCCCAGCTAAACCAGTGGTGCGGGCGGGAAGGGGCGTTACCTTCAACACCCTGGCTCCAGATTGGCTCTTTAGTTGCTATGATACTCGCCGTCGGAATTCCAAATATGGAACTCGGCTCCAAATTCGCCTCTGTAGCTGCTAGTGACGTCACACTCACTCAGTCCACTTCTTTATACAGTCTATGGATGTAGGAGGAGAGACAGTCAATTAATGGGTTTCAAGTTCCTGTAATTTGTGATATTTTGACGATTTTTTCCAATTCTAAAGATATTTAGTTTAAATTTGTTAATTGTTATGGCAACAGCACAGCTCACTGTTTCTCAAAGCTAAAACTAACTATTATTGGATTCTAAAATATATCACCAACAACCAGTACCAGAGTGACCAGACCCAATTTACCAGGGACAGTCCCAGTTTTGAGCCCTGTGTCTCATGTCCCAGCAGATTGATCCAAAACCAATGATTTGTCCCAGTTTTATACAAGAAATGTTGCAGGTGTCCCTATTTTTGTCCAATTTAATATCCACCAAAAGTAAAGAGGGGCATAAATTGTCATTTGTTTAGCCAAAATACAGAGAAAAATGTGCTTGAAAATGAGCAGAACACAAAAATATGTTTTCAATTGTACTGACTGAAGTCAGTTGATGTACTGACTCACAACATGTGAATAAGTCATGCATGGACCGAGTGCATAATAATGTCTTAATTACACGCGCTTTTCACAGTTTTATTATTAACACCCCAACCCGGCTGTGTCCCAGTTTTTCATTTTGAATATTTGGTCAACCTAACCAATACAAATTTAAAAATAGAGGCTACCTGATTGTTTTATACATAGATTTCTTCATTTTACGCCATATGTCTCAAAATTAGCATTAGCGTTAGCACGGAGACCTAAAAGTAAATTTAAAAGTAAAGGCTACCTGATTGTTTTATATGTAAATTTCTTCAGTTTACGCCGTATGTCTCAAAATTAGCATTAGCGTTAGCACGGAGACCTAAAAGAACTATCTAACAAACTCAGAAGTGTCCTCTGATGAAGTTTTAACCTAATTTCAACATTTTTTCATTGACATCTACCTCCCAAATCTGACCCACCAGCTCCATGTTAAACTCCAGGCTCTTCTAGAACATTCCACATGAACACAACCCATTTACCCAAGCGCATTTTTCAACTGTGAGTTGCCGCTCCATTGAAATTCTCCGTACGTATAGCAGGTAAGCAGGGCATCATTACTGTCTGCTAGTGCTACATCTCCATAGTGTTTTCAAGTAGGTGGAAAAAAATGAAGCATAATTATGTCGTACTCCCGCCGACAACTATTCTGTCACCGAACTACAGGCTGTGTGGGGCCGCCTCATCTCTCAGACAAGACAAGGCTACTTACTTTCAGGTTATGAAGAAAGAAAACACATAAATAAGCAATAGAATATGGTACTGCACCCCAAGCTCATTAGACAAACATACCTTGCTTATCTCTGTCTTATGCTCGCGTCTTCTCTCCAACCAGGGCATATCTCACGCCGCGGGACAATTACCCCCGGACCAGACAAATACGGTGCAGGCTCTAATCTTTCTGAATCACCTGGAAAGCCAAGATGAAAATAGAGAGGCGGCACGCTTTGTAGAAATGAAGGTAAGAGCAAAAATAGGCCAGACAATACAAGCTGAGGAGAGATGAGTGTATGGAAGACGGCTATATGCTAATGGAGGAGGATTTGCATTAAAGATCAAAAGATGGTTTATAGTGCAGAGTCAAGATGTTTAATGATTAAGTGTAATCAACAATGCATAAATATGTGTATATATGTGTAAAATTAAAGGTCTTAAAAACATGAAAAACAGAACTAAAACAGTTTGTCGTGGTCCAGACTTATTCCTCACTTACCTTATGCATTTCGAGCATCCTAATTATTCACCATGATGAGTTTATAAGCACTTTTCACAACTTTCCCACAACAGAGCGGAGTTTTGCTGTGACGGTAAAGCTAACAACTAGCATGCTAATGTGTTTCCTGATTATCGGACAATAAAATGCTTTTTACTTAGATGCAGACAGTACAGAGCTGGCTTATTTTGACCTCAAGAGCTGCTTATACAATACTGTGGCAAGACAAAATTTGCTCAAATACATGGGAAAATAGGGATTTAACTTGTATTATTTCTAGTTAAATGTGTTTTTATTGTTACTGTGAGTGAGCTTGCCACTCCAAGGAGCTGGCTTGTAACATAGCCTGGAGTTATTAGTTATTATATACTGTGAAACATTCCTGGCAAAGCAACAATACCATCTCCATGTGGTGTGTGGGAGAGAAAAACAAACTTTTCTTACATCTCGATGCGTAAGTATTTATTAAAACAATCATTTTTAAAAACTTTATTGACTGCCTGACATCCTCCTTTTTCGCTAGCCCCTGTCTTCTTGTTTACTCACAGCCAAGTACAAATTAACCTCCCAAGATCAACAATAAACCCAATTAGAGATGTTGTTCTCCAAACACCATCACAGCTTGTAAAAAGATGAACCTCCATCTGTTTGTGCGCTCGCTGTGAGGGGGTGGAGCCAACCGGGAATCAGGAAGTAGATATATAGGAGGTAGACAAGGCCCTAGTGGCTGCAGGGTTAGCTCAGATGTCAAGACCTGTTCCTAAATGTAACAGGAAGGGGAACACGCACTCTGGTTGAATCGAGTTTGTTTATGGGGGAGGGCTTTATTGCTAAGGGGGTCGGACAGGAACAAGGCTGCATTTGACATGGGACAAGCGCCGGCGGTAAGCAGGGAGGAGGGGAGCTTTCAACAACGGGATCTTTTAGTTAGGGAATTTAAGGCATCGAAGGTAAGAACGCCGCTGTTTGGAATGGGTGAGTTAGCGTTAGCCACCAAAAATGTAAACAAGAAACATAAATATACTGTATGAATATAAGATAATAGTGACAGTAGATTATTTAGTAGATTAAGTGATAGTAGATTATTTCCACTGTTTATTACTTATTTTAGTGGCTAAAGACGAGGAGGTCAAACAAATGGAAAGGAATGTATATTAAAATGAGACACAACAGAAGTGGACCATGAACACTTTAACCTAGACTCACTAAAATCATGTTGTAATTAGTGATTTCGGCTCTTTTATGGGATCCGTTCAAAAGACTGGTTCTTTTACTATTTATTTATATGACAAAGCCAATGTGAGAACTCATTTTATCTACAAACTCATCACAGAGAGAAACGACCAAGGCTTAAATGTGTTTAAAATGGTTCAAGCTGAGAGTGGGAGTGCGTTTACCCTTTCAAATTATGCATAACCTATATATAAAACCTTGAACTACAATAATAATCATTTTAAAACTAACTGTGATTATGATGCCAAATATGTTTTTCTCACTCGTGTTTCCTGCTCTGCTTCTGAGCTGATTCTTGTGTCGGTTCAGTGTTAATCAGTATAAAAATGAATATAGATTAGTAAAAAAATATTCAGCTCTTTTTAAAAATGAGATCTGGATCCAGCCGTTCACGTTAAGGAACCGTTCAAAAGAGCCGACTCGTCCACGAACATCACATCACTAATTGTAATATTCATTTATTGCATAATAGATATTCACCTTATTCCGGAAGTTTCTGTTGGCGCCGCCATCGTCATTGGGGTTGTATTATTTTGCATGGGGCTGTTGATCTTGACCGTAAATAAGTTCTATATGGGCTACAGAGCCGTTTTAAAGCCTCCAGAGAATCGGTGCCGTGTTGACTTGTTGGTCACATTAACATTGAACATTTTATACAACTCAAGCTACTTATATCATATTTTTGAGGCAAAACTTTTCTCAAATTCTCCATTGATATGAATGGTCCCTGGAAGTGCCACCACAAAAAAAGCACGGTTTGGAGCATTTAGAGGAAAAAGTGGGCGGTCCCAAACAGACCCTATTATACGCCATCATTTCAATAGTGTTTCCTTCTTTCTTTTATGATGCTCTGTTATATTTCTGTACAGTCTCTCCTCGTCTTCCGTCTCCGGCTGAGAATTTCCACTTTCCCCTCCACTGAAGGAATTCCCCCAAGATACTGTTGAAGGCAGCAGTTGGTTTAAGGACTCTGACGCATCTAATCTCCACCTTCCATTTTCTAATAATAAAACAAACAAACCAATATTTAGACATTTCGAAATTGCTGTACAAGTTGTGCTACTTACTTTTTGTAACTCTCTCATAGTCGTCTGGTGGAGACTGAGAACCATCTTGATCCCATCCAGGTGCACTTTGTCCAGAAGATGTTCTTGGCACCATCTCACTACAACATAATTACTTGTCTGACTACTAAACAATACAGTAAAACAACAGAGCTATATTTTCAGTACAATTTATAAAGTTTCTCACTACAAACATCTGGCAAGTTTTATCATTGGCACATTCTAAGTCGGGGGTTCATCCAGAACTTTGAAAAATTGAACGTACTTACACGTTAAAGCTACCATCTGTAAGTTTATTAGATTTCAGATCAGTATGGCATTAAACTTGTACATCTTGAATTTATTCAATTAGTTGCTTGTATTGCTCCAAAATACATTGAAAATCATCCATTCTAACTGTGAGTGGGGTCCCCTCTCCATAGATCTAATTTGTAACTTGACCCTGTGGCGTCACCTTCTCGTCTCTATGGTGATTGATAAATTTAAGGCCATACTCTGGAACATCCCATGCAAACACACAATGTAGCACGTAAAAAGAACGACACAAAACCCATTTTACATTTGAGAAATCGGTTTATATAACAAAGTGGTTATTGTTTAGTATCATAATCCATAACATATTCTATGGAAGGACAGTGTGCATAACCAGCTTCTTTTTAAGCATACAAATTAAACTTTAAACGTTACAAATATAAATGTTTCTAGTGACGATGGCGGAGTTAGGCAGGGATACGGCCGCGTCGCACACAGTTTCACGTTCGCTAGCTGTGTGTCTTTGCTTTTGCCATAATTGGTCGCTATTCAAAATAAATCAATAAAGTAAGCACCCTGGAAATTGGAAGAATCGGTGGCAGCTGGGAACTGTTTACAGCGGGCAAATAGTTCCTAGTTAGTAGAGTTTTTTTTTTCCTTTTTTTTCAAATAAGCAGAATGAGGTAAAGTGCGCAGTCGCTGAGTACAAAATTCCATCCATTTGAGCCACTCGTCAACACCAAAATGGCACCTCGACAGTTGTGTAATGAAACCTGGCATACCCCTGCCTCCTCCTTTACACAGTTACCATGATTCCTTGACCCACTCCATGTTAGTCAGTTCAAAATCCTAAAACAACGGGACCATGGCCTCTCACTATAAACCTTTATTACACTAAAAACGGCCCGGTCTATGGACAGGCCGCAGGAACAAACACACAAAACATGATGAGAGGACGTACTTCACTTACAGGAAAGATGGCCGTCATTGTGGAAGTTTATCGGAAGGTAGCTGCACTGGTTTGGAGAAAATTATATTTGTAAAAAAATAAAACTAATATATTTTTCATAAATAAAATAAAATTGTGTGTGATGGGTGAATAAAACTGTAAAAAAGCCTAGTGTTTTGATATGTGTGTAAGACTTAGTTTTGGTCATAATGAGGTTAAAGTGACACTACTTTAAATGTAGGATATAGGAAAGTGTGGATTCCAGCAGGTTAAAAAAAATAAGATTAAAGTGCTATTTTCTGATCTATGTTATGACGTTTCCTCATCACAAACCTGGAGTTGTGTTTTGTTTCAGTCACACGTTTAACACACAAACCCTGTATATTTAGGCTGTGTTCTCCTCTCAAACAGAAAACGCTCTGTTCCACCTTGTGATGTCATCATGTGGTAATACAGGAAGCGCTCCACTCTGTTCTTAAACTCCACACACCTTCAGTAGAATCATTTGGAGGAATTGCCAATCTCTACTGAACTAAAGGTAAAAAGTAGCTGTTAACTTGAAAACCACCACTATGTGACATCACAAGGTGGAACAGAGCGTTTCGAGTTTTGGAGATTTAGACAGACTGATAATAAAGGATCACTCAGACATGTGTGAATGAAGCAAAACGGATCACTCAAAATGTGTGAATGAAGCAAAACACAACTCCAGGTGTGTTTTTGAGGAGGTAACATTATAACATGGCTTAAAACTCACAAGAATCATTTTGTGTAATATATGACCTTTAACACTCAGAACTACAAATGAGGAAAACCGAGTAGTGGTGTTCAGTTGGCTAATAACTGTTGTTACATAATTACTTTTTACATATAGCATTACTAAAGAATTAAAGAGTAGTTTTAGACGTTTCTGCTCGATCATTTTAAGACGGGCAAGTTTGTGTAAATGTTGTTCACTGCAACTATCTTACAGTGCATTTAGTTTATGTTTTTTTTTTTCTTTAACATATTTTAAAATGTCTATCTGCCCCATTTGTAATACTACGAGTGAACTACGTGAATGAATAACTAAAACTAAAATCAGTCTTACCCTCGTCAGTGCACAATATGTATTTAAAAACACTGATAAACTTCCACAGTGACTTACAGTGTATATCAAAGCTTATGAATCTACCAGGGGGTCATCAAAAAAGATTTAAAAACTCCAAATACACTTTTTTTTTTTATACAAAAGAAATACCACAACAATTATTCTTTAAAACCACATCTACCTTAAAACGATCCTAATTGGCTAAAAACAATGTCTGTACAATTATAACACAAGGAAACCGGCGTTCTCCCTTTGATATATAAAATAAAACAAAAACTAAATTGGCACAAATTGGAAAATGGTGGGGTGGATAAATAATGGTGTAATACTTTTTCGGTCAAAATATTGGGGAAACTCTGGAATAACAGGGCTGACTAGCCTTATGCACAACCGGGCAAGAGAACGAGCGCTTCCTTAAATACGTCTATGGGATCTTTTGGGATGCACCTTGGGGTTAGATGATGTGTTAAATTGCGTTTTGCAGAAGGTCGGAATAAAAATCACACAATCTCGTCTTTCCAGGTCTCCGGAATTCTAGTGCACAGAATCCTATTAGGTCTCTTTGTGATTACCGCTTGCCGTTAAACCAGCAGCCTAAAGCAAAGTTATGACATGATTAAACAGAAAGTGCTACAGTTAAAGGACACTGCAGTTTTGGGGATGTGGTCTTATGCACTTGTATTCAGTGAGCGTGTGACTTGAGCTTGTTTAGTGGAGCATCTGCTTACATTTAGGGCAGTGAGGGGACAAAACCACCCTTGGCATGAATATATGAATAATACAGAGTGGCCTGTCTGACACCGGGTCCTTGGCACAAAGATGTTTTTTTCTTTTCTCCGTGGCTGTGAAACATTTTGTAAATCTTGCCGAAAATTCTGGTTCAATTTGAAATAAAGAACGAATAGTGAGATTTTGTTTAATTTTGTGTAGTTGGAAAGAAAAACGTTAGCGGTGACATTCTAAAAAGCACAAAATAATGTGCTAATAAGCTGTTATTATTTGAAATTTGGCATTATTTGAAAGCCCAAACTTTAAAAATTCAGCATTAATCCATTCTTATTCCACATTACATCGACATCATATTATTTCAAAATCTGTGTTTGAACGTTGGTGTTTTTCAGACTGCGTTGATGTCATGCTCTCAGGTGGGGACAAGAGACAGTTTTCCCTATTGATTACATTAAACTTTGACATGAAATATCCAAAAGGTAAATTCACAAATGTTGAACATGATCGTTTCTGTGACTGACTAGACCCAAGAACTCACTGTGTTACAACAAAAATATGCATTTTAACAACACTAATTTTAGCTGCCCCCATCTGTGTTAAACATTACTGGCTCATAGAATGTTGTGATGTCGTCTGAAACGCAGCAACTGGTTTAAAAACTTCACGTCATTATTTAAAGGTCCACTATGTAACTTTTCTGGTTAAGGGTCTGCTGCCTGGTTGTCTCCGTGGATATGACATTGCACAAAGCAAATATTCCACAGTATGAAATTCAATGCGAGGCCGCTCACAGTAAAGAATACATGTTTTTCAAGGTATTTTTTTGCAATACAAAACACGTGTATTTGAATAAACACAAGACACATTTAATTCCATACTGTGGTACTGTGGAAATAACATCTCCATAATATCTGCAGGCAAAACATCAGAAAAGTTACATAGTGAACCTTTATGACATTGTGGCATGTTGACGTACACACAAACTGAGCTAATTTGTGTGAGCAGCAGACGCACGGCTAATTATAGCATCACATGTCTGTACCCACAAGCCCTCAGCGCTAAAATCAATGGTGTCTATAGTGTTGATATTAATACAAGAAACTCTTCATAAAACGCATTGATTGTGTCAGTACATGTGCCACTTTGTAGTGGTTTTATAAGTGTAGTACTTTGAGTGATTTTTCCCAAATGGGTTTTACATTTCTAAAATAAGATTTGTTTTGAGGCAAACAAAAGCAAAGTAATACGGCTACAGTCATATTTGAAAGATGATCAATTGTTTCTTTGTGCAATGCAAATGTCTTCATATTGTATGAATATCTGGGACATTTGTATTATTGTTGTTATTACAGCTCAATCCCTTAAATTGGATGAAAGTACTTTTGAAAATGTGTATTATTTTTGCACATATAATACACGTTAATATGCTTTTCAATGCTTATCTTTTTTAGAATCTATTTGCACAATGGCCCACGTAGGTTTGAGGTCATGCGATTGCGAACAGGAATAATACGCGTGTAGCTTTTGGTCAGGAGAGTGCAATCAAGGACACCATTTGCATATTATCCAACAAAAAAATGCCATTATAGATTACAGTGGGGGGTTTAAGTCATCCGGGGTCATTCTTGTGGCTTTGCAGGATCTATAATGAAGGCGAAAGTTAAACTGTTCGCCCGGGGACTATGTTATAAAGCAAGTAGGAGTAAACAGGAATCGTCAGCGGGTTTCAAACATGCGCAGCGTTCGGTATCTTTTGATTCACTTCACAGACATCTGCCACGGCATCTCGAAGCTAAGGACGGTACAGTGTGTTCTTAGCTTACATTACAGCGCAGTCCATCTTGGCAAAAATAAAATGAAAAAATGAATTTAATTTTTGAAAATTCCAACACCCTAGAATGTTTTTTATGTCCAAATTGCGTAGCACTTTGATTAAAAATGGATTAGGTTAGAATGGCCAAACTTTTGCAAAAAAAAAAAAAAAAAAAATTTAAAATTCATGAAATCTTGTGGGAGCTGTGGTCTGTTAATTTTTCTTTTTAGAGTGATGAGGAAGAAGTGAATAAATATGTAAGGCTTGAAATAGTAATGTCTGTGGTATAGTTTCTTCAGCCCACAGGGACCCGCTGCTTGGTGAGGGTTTAAGCGGAGCAGTGTGGCGCCCCCTGGGTCAGATATGGTGGAGATGGTGGTACAGGTGTGCACCTGTTTGCCGGCCTCTTTGGCACTTGTCGAGCGTCCGGTGGTAGGCGCGGGCGATCATCGAGCTTGGTGGTTTGGGTTGTGTCGCGAGCGGGATCTTTCCAGGACTGCACGCCGGTTGTCTGCAATCAGAAAAAATGGAAAGACAAAAGTGTTAGGTTGGTGAAAGAGCAAACCATGTGTGGTAACACATACATCATGGAAAGTACTACTACTACTATTAGTATTTACAGTGGTACGTTACAACAGTAGAAGTAGCTAGCCACTAAATCTACTACATGCATGCTTTCTACACTACGTTCTACCTCCTGCTTTAAAAAAACAACAAACAAACAACAGTAAACACCCAGCCTGTGGCATAGGTCGTAGATGCTGAAGGCCACACGATAACGGTTAGTCGCCAAATGAAACCAAATGAAAGAGGTGGACAAATACAAAAGTTAGATTTGTTGATCTAAATAATTCCGTTTTGTTCAAAATCTCTTACATCAAAATAAATTCAGAACTCATTTCAGGAAGCCTTCAGTTAAAGGACTAATCCCTCCAAACATCTTGGCAAAGGTACGCAATATTACAGTATGTATTTCAGTATGTACAGTATGTACTTCCATGGGTGGGGGCAGTGGGGATCATTAGAAATTTTGCCTAGAGCGGCAAAAGAGCCGACAAAGTAAAATGTATATTCAAAAGAAGCTCCCCCTATATTTGGGGCGACAGTAGCTCAGTTGGTAGAGTGCTTGTGTTGTGAGTGGTTCCTTGATGTAAAGTGCTGTGAGTGTCTTGAAGGTGGAAAAGTGCTATATAAAAACGTGACCATTTACCATTACCATGACCATACTGAAGATATTGTTCATTATTGTAAGTATGTATCTATGTGTGTGTGTGCGTGTGTGTGTGTGTGTATGTGTGTGTGTGTGTGTGTGTATGTGTGTGTGTGTCTTCTTCTGCATGCCATTACACATTAAGAAACTCTAAAAGTCCAAAGTCCAACAAGGTGAGCAGTCCACGACCCTCTCAGAGTGAGGGGCCTCAGATAAGAAGTGACCAGATCATAGTTGTTGTCTTATTGTCCACACGTCCTTGTGAGCCCCTCGCCGGTCTTTGGTGATCCTCCATGCATTCCATATCCTCTGGTGGGCACGTGTTATTTACCTTAGCGTGAGTATATCAGGACACCAGTTTAATGTAGTGCTGCACTGCTAAAAAATACCTTACATTATGAAGCCTTCTGAAAGACCAAAACAGCTAACAGTCATCATCAGAATCACCTAAAAACACACATACGTTTCAAGTGCCGCTGTCTGGAGCCGACATTCAGCCCAGTCCATAAATGACCTTATCAACACAAGTAACTCTGATTAAAATGACTACCTCCTTATGAGAGTAAAACTTGAGTTATAATTGTGCCCGGGCAATAACTAAGACGGCTCTGAGAAGAAAAGAAAGAACACAGGCGAGTGCAGGGAGCAGATCGGCAGGGGGGCGGCAGAGCACAGGAGGCTGCTGAGGTGCTTGTGTCTGCTGTCATAGTAACTCACAGACAGAGGGTTCAAGAGCCCTCCGTCTATTCTCACATCACACAGAGCGGGCAGGGAGCAGAGCAGCCAATGGACGCCAATAAACAAGGAGCGCAGCAACAATAACACGCGCACTACAGGGGGCAACGGCGAGCAAAGACTGCGACGGGGAAGATGAGTGTCACCACTGTTTTAATTCAATGAAGGGTGGTCGCTTAGCATAAAAGACAATGGTCAGTCAAAAGATAGCCCAATCTTTTGTTTTTTTTTAATAATACAACATTATTAATTATGCAAAACATTTGTGTCAGTGTTACAAAACAGGCAGGGCTTGAAATACAGCCTTTACACAGCCCAGTTTTTTAACTATCAAATTTTAATCAAAATATGCAGTCGTTCCAGCTCGATTCCTTACCAAGAAAAAAATGTAGTCCTATTATTGTCATATTTATTATTTACTCCTCCAAATGCAGTTATCACTAAAGACATCTACCGTATTTTCTGGACTATAAGTCACACTTTTTTTCATAGTTTGGCCGGGGGTGCGACTTATACTCAGATGTGACTTATATGTGAAATTATTAAAATATATAATTTCACATCTTCGTTATTGTCACACTGACAACCGCGCGAGGGCTCTAGGCTTGTACCAGTATCTACTACGTGGCGCTTCACCTACCTCTGGAGTTGGCGGAGTTGTTCAGAAGCGACACCGAGGATGAAGTATTCAATGGATTTAGTGATTTGGAGTGAGATCGAGAGTTTGGTAAACTTGTTAGCTTGTTTTTTATGCTTTAGTCTGATTAACTGTTAATATCTTACGTTAACACACCAGGCACGTGTTCAGTTTGTTGTCTATGCTTCATGTAGCTGAATAAATATAAATGGGTTACATTAGTGTGCTGTACTGCTATTCAGCCTGTTGTTCTCTATTTTATTGTTATTATTATAACTTGCCTTTAAAGATAAAATATCTGTTCTTGGTCTCGGATTTTGTAAAATAAATTTCCCCAAAAAATGCAACTTATAGTCCAGTGCGACTTATATATGTTTTTTCTTCATTATTATGCATTTTTTTGGCTGGTGCGACTTATATTCCAGAGCGACTTTTGGCTGGGGCGACTTATATTCCAGAGCGACTTATAGTCCGGAAAATACGGTCCATCTAAAACATCTAAACTAGTGAGATGTTAAAAGAGAACAGTGTGCCAGAGCTTGTGACACAGGAATCTATCACTGTGAAGTGTTGCATTTAAATAAAGGTTTTGGTGATTGACCTTTATAAATATGATTCACATATTCTGAGGTCAAACCCACCGCTCTGGACCTACATATTTCCACATTTTGACAGATTTCAGACCATTGTAGAAACCCAAAGTTTCAAAGCTGCAGCAGCCATCACTTTGAAACTGGAGTGTATTTGTGCCTGCAGCCTGCAGTGACAGCGAGCCATCTCTTGTGGAGTTTGTGCTCACAAAGTCAACTTTGTACTTTGTTGTGGCCAGCTCAGTGACAGCCTGCACACACTTCCCTCTGCGCTTCAGCTGCTCTGCCCAGAAAAGCCCAGAGACGCCCAGAGATGCCCAGAGCACGAGCGGGAGGCCAGGTGGCAGGTAGGCCGGACGCTACCGGGAGATGACCGGAGGCACCGCCGCACCGAGCCCGCCCACACTGTTGCTACGGTGCCCGGCCCATTACTCAGGGCTTGCTGCAGGGCGCCAGGCGTCCCGGGCTGGGCAGTGTTTAATGGCACTCATTCATCCATCATGTCAGGTAATGAGCAGAGACTGACACACTCCAACGGGCTGCCACCACCAGAGAGGAGGTAGAGAGGGGAGGAGGGGGGAGGAGAAAAAGAGAGGGGAAAGAGATGGAGAAAAGAGGGAAGAGAGAGAAGCGGGGAGGACAGAAAAGAGGGAAGGAGAGCGCAGAGGGGAAGTGGGGGCAGAGGTAAGAGACAGAAGAGAACTCCTTCAGATTGGACAGCAAAGCCCCTTGCAGATGGTGCACAGGAGGAGAGCAGGAGAAGAGGAGGTGAGGAACCTCCAGCACAAATGTTCACAAACAAACAAAGTCCTCTGCTTGAACATACATGACACTGAACTGTTTGAGGTATTTGCCGATGTAAATGTACATTTGACTTATTCATAGAAGTCTCTTCCTTTACACAGGTTAAGTGCCTTTTAGGAGACGTTTCACATCGTGGCTACAGAGGAAGCAAAGTGAGGACAAGGAGATGACTGCAGAGTACCTTTGCTCAGAAGAATCTATGGCATCTACATTCAGACCTCTCTGTACACACACCCGGTGTAAATGTGCAATAATCCTGTCCAAATATGGACCTCAATTAGAATTGGGCTGTGGAAAAGTTCAGCATTTTGTTCTTGATAATATGTTATGCTAAATGGGACATTTTCAGCTTTTACCAAAACACAACCAAGGCACTAGTTCTAAATAATACAACTTTAGTCAAGGTCAGCACAGTATCTGTTTTCTAAGCTAAGTTTCACAGTTAAAACGGCATTTCCTCTCTGTAAACTGTAGTAAGTCCTGGTAGCTGCACACATTTAGCCTTTAGCTTTGGTATCGATGTGCCCCTCTAGAACCACACCGCTGTCATTCCGTCCTGGGACAGCAGATAAAGAGAAAACAAAGCAGGGCTATTAGCGTGGCACTTGTTGCAGGTAGAGCTACAGAGTTGTGGGCAGCGTTTTCGGTGCAATAAAACACTGAAAAGCCCCTTTTGGGGGTAATTGTGTCTTGGCTAACTGCCTGTACATGGCAAAGCTCTCATGAAAGACTTAGCAGAAAAGATAGTAAAACATCCTGAAGGCAAAACGCATTTCTTCTCAGCGGGTCCTTGAACGCATCACTATCTGCTCCTCATATAGACTTTTTTAAAATCCCAGTGCATAAAAGCTCATTTCTTTCCCACCTCACATCAATCTATCACAACAATTGAACAGAAAGCAGCCATTTCTACAGGGAGACACATTACGGCTAGGCTCAAACGGGGAACACTTTGAGCGCACACAGGAATAGACAGACACAAATTGAGGTTGAGGAAACGACTAACTCTACAGAGGGTAAGGTTTTCTACGAGCTCTGATTGCGACGCTCTCAAATGCTATTGGTTTTGATGACTTCTTTACCTGCTTCTCCCATCGGCAGTGTCTGTTTTTCCTGGAGTTACAATGAGGTGAAGACACACAAGAGTCAAGTTATGTGACAGTTGAACAAGAGCAGAAAAGATGTGGGCTTAAACATGACTTCATTAAAACAGCAGCAGGTATGCAGTCTATATTTAAAGGGGAGGTAAAGATGAGGCAGGTCAAAGCTACAGAGGTTATACTTTTGATTTGGAATTTAAGAAGAGACAGGAGAACACCAAAGAAGTACATAAGTATTTGTACACGATAGGTGCAATGCAGTTTAAAATGAAAGGCAAATTCTAGAATAAATTTGACCAGACCTATCTTTGCCTCTTAACCAATCACCTCTCAAGTATGTGTGCGCTTTGCCGTTAATCTGATGACACGATGCGTATCACGACTAACATGTCACAATAGGAGATATCACAAAATACCCCAAAAGTGACAACAAATGTATTACTTTTTAATATTACTCTTTGATTTTCTGTGACTGTGGAAGTCTTTCACAAAATTAAAATAATTATTTCACTTTGTCAGTTTGAATGAGTAGTTGTTAGACACATAAGTTACTATGGGAACTTTCTGCAGAACACTCTCACTGACTGACGCACACTCAAAGTTTTGATACTTTTATAACACTTGGAAAATCATGTCCTGGATAAATCACCTGTCACTTCATATAAAAACAATTTACAGTTTCAACTCAATTTTGGCCCACTGACGTTGCAAACAAACATGCAAAAAATACAGCCTCATTAATACGTGTGATGAATATATCGTGGTACTGGTATCTGAGTATTGACACCAGTATCCCCCACTAGACCTGCAGCAGAATCAGTCAAAAGTGAACGTAAATGTGCCCGTACACATACAAAATGTCATGAACCATGCGGTAATTGTTTACAAAGAACGCCATATTTCATTTAAATAATATATACCACCCTTTTTCAGAAAACTAAAAACATGAGTTGCTGCCTGTAACTCAAAGTGTATCAAAACAATCTCTCCAATCAAGGTCGGACTACAGCACGGGTAACATGAGACGACGCCATAACAACTAAGGGAACCTTAATCCCAACAGCATTCTGGTCTGGGTGCCTTCCATTTAAACGTTATTCTTTGTTAATCCAAACTATAAAACATGCCTTTCTCCCCAGAACAGATTAAAGATCGTCAGCGCTTTACCATAATCAGACATCTTGAGCTAATTACACCGAAATTACATCACGATAAAGCACTCTATGCTCCGGAAAAACTGCCAGTCATCTATCACGTTTTTGAGCAACGTCTATGGGCTAAACAAGAAGGGGTTTAGGGCTCGTTGGTTGAATCTCTCCTGCCTAGCATCACACTTCGGGCCCAACATCTAAACATGGCAGTAGCATTCATCAAGGCAACAATAACAAGGTCAGGCTAGCATAATCAGCAATCATGTGTGTAAATAGCTAGCGGAGAACAGGCTGCGAAGCATGGAGAGAATCTTTTATTTAGCGAAAACCGAGCTAGCTTTGACGTCATCTGACATGTCATGGCCCTTGGTTAATTTTGTTGCAATATTTGGACAAGGCAACGTGTAATAATGGTGATTAAATTTGACCCGTCGCGAATAAACATGCATTGTGTCTGCTAAGTGCACGCCACAGTCTTCTATCAATTCTTTTCATCTACTTTTCTTTTTCTTTTTTTTCCTGAAATGTTTTCCTGCCTCGGAGCTATGGAGTAATAGAGCTCCCTACAAGGAAACAAGATACTGGGTATAAATGGGATGCAGGCGCAGAGAAGCTATTTCTCCCCTGCTGAAAGTTATGGGGCGAATAGTGCAAAAAACATTTGCGGGGAACACAGGCTCTCGATTAAGGTTAAGAGTAATAGGGTAAGGGACAAATCCAGGGTTGCTAGCTAAAAGTGACTTTGTATGGGGAGTGTAGCAACAGGGTAAGGCAGCCATGTTACTGTCAGTGATCTTTTGTATCTATAGTTCAGTCTTAATTAAACATTATGGTCAAGATATTTGTAGATTAAAGGGTGAATTATGTTACTGTAACACTTTTCAGAGCTTTATGTTTGGTGCACTACATTGCTTTAAAATTAATTGTTGTATTTAGTAGAGGAGGGTGACCAGATTTTCAAAATGAAAAACTGGGACACACCCGTGTTGGGATGGTTGGTATAAATAAAACAGTTTTTTGTCCATTCTCAAATCACTTTTGGGTCAGTATATAATCTAAGGGACTTCTGTCGGTGCATGTTTTATATTACATATACAATAGGAAACACTGTATATAAAAAATACTGTATGTAGGTAGGAAATACTCATTCACCACTATTCTATTTGGTTTATTGTTCTGTTGATCTACTGTGACCAAATACTTTCCCATGTAAACCAAGTGCTTCTCTAAATCATTTCTGGTTGAATTTATTACAGACTTTGTCTTTTATTTCAACCTGCATTGCGTAGTGCCTTCTACTGCTCCCAGTACCTATTGTGTAGAAATACTTAGAAACACTAAACATAACACTAAAAATATATACTTTGGGATTGTGACGTCACACCTCATAGATCTTTCAGTTAGCCTAATGTTAAACCAATGGCAATCTGCAGATGCTAAATACTAGCCTTAGCGCTCATTCAAATGTTTTCTGACACTATAGATAGATAGATGCATTTACGAGTGGTGACCCAGCAGTTGTGTTGTTCCACTGTGCTTTTGTGGACTTTTTAATGTTGTTTTGACTAAAATCTCTCTATGAAAGTTTTGCACTACTGCCAAAAAATGGCGAATGTCAATGGCAACGGCCATTTGTTGATCTTCCATCCTGTAAGTAAAATAAATCTGAAAATGATAGGAACTGTTTTTCTCTCTGACAAAAAAAAAACACAAAAAAATTACCAAAGCTGGCAGTAATATTTGAGCGTTAATGTAGAGATTTATAGAAGAAGCACATCAAGGAATCAACCGTATCTCGCAATGGTAAAGACAGCACACAGAAAACATTACAAAAATGTGCCACCATCACTGACAAAAACAGCCAACTTAAAATCTAGTGTGAGTAAAAAATATTCAATACAACTTTTTTGCAGAAAAGTACAAAAAGTCACGTAAGAATAAAAATGAGAAAAATAAAAAGCACATAGCAATTAAGCAAGTGTAAGTTACCATACCATTTTCACACCTTCAATTCTCACCTCTCACAGTTCTAAGCTATATCTGTAACTTAAAGCACTTTGAGGGCAGTAGCTTACTGAGTGTTCGTTAGCATAATATTGTTAATTTTGTTTCTTTATATTGCATCTATAACAAAATATTTTCAGTAAATACAACCAATGGCACAGTTTCCAAAGCATCCAAAAACTATAAAAAATAAAATAAAATAAAAACATTGGTGCATTTTTGACACGGGTCTCCATGGAAACGGATAAATATGCAACCCAATTCGCCAGAGAACATTTCAACCTCCTCCTTCCGCACAAGAAGCTATACATAGTTCCCTCTGCAGCAGTTTTCTCCTGTGCTTGGGCGCTTTGTACAAACTAATACATGTGCTTGCTTTCAAACGCTATTGTGGAGAACCAAAATGGCGGCAGTTTCACAGCGAGCGGAATGCTGTGACAGAGAAATGCCGCCGACAGCTCTGGGTAAGCACACTGAGGCAAGAAACTGAAATTCTATCATTTGAGTTCAATGTGGCTTTGACTCTTTCACTTTTGGTCCTTTTCAACTTTTCTCACAACTCTCCTAGTGCTCCTGGCAACGGCTAATCCCTGAATGGACACCTAATTGTGCAATGCTATAGGTGCGCTAACTCAATAGTTAGGCAAAACAAATATTCCTGACCAGCCAAGAATACACGGTTCTCCAGTACTTTACTAAAATGTAGTCTGGACACTGTTTTTTATCTGACAGAGTTGATGGGCGGGACTGATAAGTGGATTAGCCAATCGGGGCTAATAGTTTGTCCGTATCTAACCAAACATGGCTGCTTAAGAGAAAACACGGTAAATGGTCACAGTTTTATATAGCGCTTTTCCAGCTTCATGGCACTCAAAGCGCTTTACATCAAGGAACCACTCACCCATTCACACACCAGTGTACACAGACACTGGGGGCAAGGGGGGTTAAGTGTCTTGCCCAAGAACACGACGACAGCATCCATCTATGGGGGCTGGAATCACACCGCAAACCTGTGGGTCAGTGGGTCTGACCGCTTAACCGGTGATGTTTATGTTGAACCGTCAACCTTCAGATCAGTGGACAAACAAAACTGAGCTATTGTCGCAGAAGAAAAAAGAAGAAAAACAAAACAAACAAAAAAAAAACATAGCAAATTTCTAATGAATGAATGAGTAGGGCACCAAAATAACCAAATAAACAAACCTGATTGGACAGCTCTATTTGAATATACAGATAGAACCAGTCTGGATCCCAGGCAACTAATAGCAATAAGAGTAAATGGAGGGCTAAGAGTAGTAGAGTGTTACACTTATCTTAGATTATTTTAAGTTATCAGTTCATTTAGCAAAGGCAGAGTTCAACATTCATACATTTACATCACTGATATTAATACCAAGATTGGGCCCTGGGGTCTTTTTTACTATAGACACTTCATGGTGAATAAGTTTCCTGCAAAAACAAGCGAAACCGTCCTATCAGTAGATCTGGCTCGTGTGTGTACAAAGCTGCTTTTCTCCCTGACAGTTTGTATATAGAATATGAAGGCACGGTGACAAGGAGGAGAGATAAACGGTAACAACCAGGATATGTTTGGCAGAGAGTGTGCTGGTCATAACACATGTGATCAGTCCTGACAGGGCAGGGGGTGCAGTTAATCTGCCCACGCCACAATCACCGCTCTATCTCTGCCATACGGTATATGCAGCAGACTGACCCATATAGTCAATACAGCCATTCTTTCCACTAAAGGCAGATATTTTAACCTGTGCCTCCCTCTATTTGTGGGATCTCAGTGTTGTCAACCTATTTTTGTGGCATAAACATTGTTGGTATAAAATGGAGTACGTACAAAGGGTTTACAAATGCATTTTGACAATCACAAACACACTGTATGAAAAAGTAGGTTGGCCATCGGTATCTGTCAGAAGAGAACAACACTGTCCTGTGTAAAATGTAGTTATAAGGGACTACTTGATAGACTGCCTGAATATCCCACTTGCTTGTTGAACTTTGCTTCTCAAAAATGGAACACGTTTCAAGGACATGCAAAACTGGATACACCGGTGCCACAAATGCACTTTAATAATCTGGTGATAAACATTCAGATCTGCACCAGTTTTTAATGTTTTAAATGGACCTATGTAGCTATCTGTTTTGTTTGTTTTTTTGTGTATTTTTCTGTATTTTAACAGGGCACTCATAAAAAAGAGTCTGAATACTCTCATTGGGCTCTCCCTGTATAAATAAAGATAATGATATGAAAATTAAAATCATTTTTTTCTAGGCTGCCCATAGTTTTATATTTGTGTGTGGGGACAAAAATGAATATGAGATGTAAAGAAAAGCTTTTCCCACATTCTAGTCAAGAGAATATTCTAAATATAAGAATAACCTCCTAGCTCAACTAGTACACAAATAAAAAACATGAATTATCAGAAAAATGGGATAATGAACATGAAATCAAATTGTGGACAAACAGTAAGTACGTAACCACCAAATAAATAAAACTGCTTGAGAAAGGGCACACAAATCTCACGCCATAATTAAAATGAAAATGAAAAACATTACTAACTGTTGTTCTACATTGTATGGTTGTATATTACAGCTATGTAGTTTTTGTGGATAGAATAAAATGTGAGCATATAGTTTCAAGTTCAACCGTTAGCAGTGCTTTTTCATGTTTTGATACCTTATTGACTGAAATGGAACACCTATTTTGCGCAGTCATTTTTAGCAGGCGCCTGTTTTTGCCAACATATGTCAGTCGTACGTCCCATATTTATACACAAATCCTTCTGCGGCTAAGAAAAGTTTATCTTCGCAGTTGGAGAGCTTTGACAGTTTTCTAGTGGGGACAAAATAGAAGCTGAAAATAAAAAGAGTGTTTGTGCATGTAACACCTGTGTGTACTGTGGACCTTATGCTTTCTGTGGATACACGCGTACGCTCCAACACAAATCCATCACTCTCCTTGAAGCCGGGCTAACATTTGTCTTTTGATTGAAAACAACAAGGCCCGACGCACTGGTGTTTGGGCCCGATGCCTCGCCGGGCCCCTTCGGTTCACAAATCTCCTTAAAATATCTCTGCTGGACTCGATTCCTCAGTCACGGAACAATGCCCGTTGGCAGAGTGGGATGCAGCGGAGGTGCGCAGAGCCCAAATGAACAGTTATATGAAAACACTTTGCGATCGATCCGAGCCTGAGGCAAAACTCCCATTCATGATTGTCCTCTCAGCAGTCGAGTTTCACTAGGCAGGCTTCAACTAAGTCTGGCCATGAAACAAAACAAATATCCTCCAGAGCCCGTCCCTAAAAACAGCTACAAGAGAAAGGCAGCACCTGTTCGCCAGCTTCACTTTGGAGTTTGACACGGCCACGCACTCAAGTCTTCACAGTGGGGCTGCTGGGCACTGGCTTGATTATTAGGCTAACTTCTTATTTTCCTGGCAAACTGTGTGCTCCACTAATATAGATACTGGGGCTGGAGGCTTTTGGTTGTCGAGTTCATTAATAGGTTGATGGTGTTTCAGTCGACCAAAACTTTTATTAATAGGAAAATAGATTCAAGAAATGTATTTGCCATTTGTGCGCAAACAGAAGTCTATACACATTTGAATTCTTGTGCAGGGCTCTCAGGGTTCGAGTGAAAAACAGGTTCCTGTGTGAGAAACATACACTCAAAACCTCATTTGAATAGGCCCGTTATTTAAAAGCAGGCACACAACTACTAGTAATAAATATTGTATATTGCACATTATAATGAGGTAGTAAAATAGTAATATAATACAGTAAGTTATCAATACTTTACTTTGGCCATCAGTCTGACTGTGGCGGGGTAAAAACTGTGTGGTATTTTCACTCTTGTTGAAGCTGAAAATAAAGCATTTATATGGACAAGAGCAGAAAGAAGAGTGAGTTAGCTGGAGATTTGGTAGTCAATTGTGAATTTATGCTACATTTTTCACACAAATATGCAACTTACAAGTTCTTTTCTTGCCTTGACTGTGCATATGGGATCAAGTAGAGAGTTTTGAGAGCTTTTGCTAATACCGTGCCTCCTTTTTAGTCAGCAAATTGATGGACAGGGGAAGTCTTTGATTAAGACTTTTAAGTGAACATATAGTTAGAAAAGGACATAGTTTAGAAAAGGACATATTTGTGACGGTTTAGGTAGCCAAAAAAATCTTAGTAAACCCTTGTGAGTTGAGTTTTGGTGTCACGAAGACTCCTAAATTACAACACAGATTTACCTCCATAACCCCGCATTTGATCAGGGCCGCCAATATGAGGGGGGCACTGTACATTTCATGCTAGGTGGGCCCCTGCTGGTGTCAAATACGCCATGTAGCCGAATGGGTCTGGTGATTTGGAGCTTCAGCAGTGTAGCGCCGTGACCAGGAAGCTGCAGGCAGGAGCCATGGAGAGCACAGATGGGGCTATGGGAGAGCTGAGCCAGGAGAGAGTCATCCATCAGGCCAAGCGCTCGGTGCCTAGGGGGCTCGCTCACTGATCCTATAAGACTGATCGCGCCGCAGTGGGAGGCCGGGCCCTCACGGCACGGACAGCAGTGTCTGGCCCGCTCCACTGAGGCTTGATCTGAGAGGGGCCAAGTCAGAGCGCTGACCTGCTTCTGTTTGGATTGGGAAGCAGCGCAGTCTAGATTACAGATAGTGGAGTTTTAAAACATGCCAGAGTATGTGAGTGCAGAGAGTGACTTGGGTTCATATCTGACATCTGAACCTAAACAAGTCTATGTAATCCAAACAGACATGTGTCTAAGAATAACAGCCTTGAGTCTGAGCGCTCACACTCAGGTCCCATGGTACTGCAGTTAGACATGTAAAAGTTGATGAAGTGATAGAATCCAATGACTTTATCAACAATTCTGTAAGCCAGCGAGGTCAACAGCAGCACAAGCCAGGTCCACGACAGCCAAGGCTCATCAGAGGATTGACAGGTGAATGAGTAGACACACGGAGATAGTTAGACAAATGGAAGCTAAGATATAGTCTGACAGACAGATGGGAGCGTAAATGGATGGTTTGGCAGCATGATAAGGTAAATAGGCTGATGGATCACCAAACAAATGTGGGAGGAGGAAGAAAAGTCCAAGAGAAGAAAGGGGAAGAGGAGCTGCTTGCAGACAACACAAGATAGGAAGCCAGATAGGCTGATAAACACAGATGGATTGTGTTGATACACGGGGAGGTGGGGCAAGATCGATAGATTGTTTTATTCTATTTGCCTGGCAAACTGAAGATTTGATGTGGCTGCTATCACGGCGATCTGTTTCCAATGACGCCAGACGTGACGGTTACAGATGGTGAGATAGCGACACATCTCAATCTTTGGCTAGCCTCATAGAGTCTAGCTAAGCTCTTGAGCTATCACCACCTCCAGTGTCGTCCTCTCTGGGTGTTACATGCAAGACACACGCCAATCCCATTTTGCTTAAAATTAGAATTTCTACAATGATTTCCTCAAGGTAACACGATAATCAAACCCAAGATGTCTTAACTACTGTATTCACAGAGCTTTCTAACAACAATTAGAATATGCAATTGGCCGTGTTTAGTGATCTGTCTGAAGCTAGGCATTAAAGTCAAAACATATGATACACTGATCATAACAAATTAGCCACAACTGTAAATGCTATGGTATTATAAATACTTGAAACATAAAAAGACATGCAATATCTGCAACAAAGGGACTGAAGAGAAGGTAAAGTCAGGACATGTGAGAGAAGTCACAGGGGCACGGGGGAATGGAACATGCTGCAATCCGCCACATGCATAGGATCCTTTCCCTCTGCTCCGATTTGAGCAAAACAATATGGATGCTCTGACAACTAGATGCCTCATTACTGCTGCTTGCGTTTATCATGTCAAAACTGAAGACAAGGGTATGTGAAGTTTAGAGGCAAGGGCTCTCCTAGTTAGAAAAGGTGGCTTTCCAGTATGGCTGCTTGAGGGACACGGGGTGCACCGAAACAGCCCTGATGAGTGTTGCGGGGCTTATAATAGACAGTAAAGGCCTAGAAAGCATGCCCTTTAGAGGTGCTGCATCTCTCACAGCCTGACAGCTTACAGGGCCCAGGCGCCACAATGACACCTTCACAGCCCGCTACAGATGACACCCAGGTGCTCACACGCGCGCAACCTCCCGCCACGCGCCGCAAAGTTTGGTCGCACAATTACACATCCATAAACAAACACGCACAAAAACACACACTAATCCATCGGCAATGCACAGATATTTCCTGACAAGTGGAATCTTAGCATGGCGCTGACAGAGGTGGCTCTTATAAAACAGGATGAGCTATAAAAACAGCACACCTCCACTCCGAGATAGGGGCTTATAGAAGTAAACAGTTGTTGGTGTCATGTTAAGGGTGCAGTACAACTTCCCCACTAAGCAAAAATAGGCAAAGGCTCCCAATTTTCAAGAATAGTGTCAGATTTCTGTCAAAAGTACATAGGCGGAAAAGAAGTATCAAGGGTGTTTCTCGAAGTTTGTTGGATCCAAAAACACATTAAGGACATACTGTATAGTGTATGGGTCAAGCAGAAAGAAGAGATTATTTACTGAATCCAAGTATACATTTAAGGGTAGCAGTGCAGTCCATTTACTGTCCGTTCAGAGTTCAGGGCTAGAACATGAGGAACTGTCAAGAAGTGTCCAAGTAAAAGTGAACTAAAAGCATAAAGTGTTTTCTGCCAGCTGTAGGAGACTGACATAAGTGTGCAATGTAAAAATAACTCTAAACAGTATACACACACTGCAAAGTTTGCAAAGAGAAAATCGATTTTGAGCTTATCTTTATTTTAGTACGTATTGATGTTATATGTATCCTGTCCCTTGTTTCCTTAGGGCACTTATTCATGGCAGACTAATCCTCCAGCTAGGTACTCCTGACCAAGATGCTGGCTCAAAATCTATATGTGTGGAGCAAATGCTGATACAATTCTTCCTTATGCTTTCAAAGATCTATCATAAACTTATTACCACTACTAGTGAAAGCAAAACTTGGTAGAAGTAATAAAAGGGGTTAAAATGGCAGCTGACATGAGATCCATAAAGTCTTTCTTTCTTAGCGCTAGTTCTTAGTTTTCACTTTTACATTATGCATTGGCTGACGGACTCTCCTGAAGACAGGGGTCATGCATGGAGTTCAGATGGTCAGTTCAAAGCTGGCTCTGCTGATTGACAGCTTGTTTTGGTGAGAACTCCCGGGCCAAACATCTGCCGTTGTTTTTCTGCTGCAATCCTCACCACCGTGCGCAATCTCAGTCTTCTCCAGGACCCCTCGCCACGGAAGCCTCGCAGCAGTTAATAAAATATGGTGTTGCGTGTTATTTATTTATTAATAGGCTTTTTGATGTGTCCCAGTGAGCCCCGAGAGTGGTGCTGGAGATCATAGGAGCATGTGCAAGAGAGCTGCCTTGCTTTTTCCTCAACGCCGTGGCCATCAGACCCATTGGCCAAGTGAAGACGCTCCCTTCTGTTCGCATGAGGGGTTGCTGGCTGGGTGTGCTTCCAGAAAGACTGTCTTTTAATATAAATCTTTCATACGCAGAGATGTTCCCCCATGTACACAAAATACAGCATCCATTCCCGTGATGGGGCACACTTTGCTACCTTCATGTATTTGCTTGTGCATCACTGAAGAGGCTGTCAGCAAGGGGTTTGGTAGAGCAGAGGTGGTAGAGATAGAACGGACCAATATAGACTGATCACAGAAACAAAATGAATTTAAATCAATTTTATTTTAAACAAATATTGATCTTGTGCACTAAAATGCAACATTTTTTTTATGATTATTAATAATAGATCTAGCCACTTATCTGTGTGGAAGTTGAATATGTGTGGGACATTTGAGAGTGAATGAAAACAGCATCTTGATAGACATGTATTTAGTCTCATTTTGAAATAAGCCTGTAAAGACGTCAGCGCGCTGACAGATGAAGTGGCGGTCCTGCAGAGTAAACATAAATGCATTTCTCTTGCCTAACGACTTGTGACAGTCACTGTCTATCAGAGCGGCTGGTGTCCAGCACCTGACCGGAGCCCATGGAGAATGACTGTAACACTGTGGTCATATATGATCTGATGTGTCTTTGTGCATGTGACTGTGACACTGTGATCATATATGATCTGATGTATCTGTGCATGTGCTGCCTCACTGAGGTTAGCTCTACCCCTGCCTCAGGTTCACTATACTCACTCACCAGACATCTCAAGCGACAATGGATTCTGTGCGAATGAAAAATTCATCCAGCCCTTTCACTTATTCATCAAGGAGGAAGATTTTTCTGCAGGGATGCCCTCCAGAGATGTGGCGCTCACATGCCAGGCGACCACCACCGCATTACCCACAAGCTTTTCAATAAAACAAGCAAACAACACAATTCCAACACCTATAAATAAGAGAGCGTTCCTGAATAAAGTGCTGTACACAGAGCCCTCTCTCACCACACTTTAATAGTTGCTGCACTGGCCAAAGTTCTTTCTATCCCTATTGCTCCAGTCCCTATCCCCATCTGAGGCCAGAGCGGATCGGCTGAGATGGGAACGCTTAGGTGCTCCAAGATCATCATGAGACCATCACCTGCTTCAGAGGCGGTTAACATACATCAATCTGTTCTATTATTAATGATCAACATGCACTTTCACTGGCTTCTGTCGTTCAAACTCACAAAGTCACAAACACACACACCGCCCCACGTTCCTCTTGGGTTATTTTCGCTCCTCATTCTGGAGACAGGTTGTTCACAGCAGTTTGAACATTCAGAGTGGTGGCTCGCCAGATGCTTGGGCGTCTGTCAATGTGCTGCTATTGTTAGCTGGTTTTTGATGAGATTTACATGGCAGAAAAGCCATCAAATAAGATATACTACAGAGAATATGAGGAGGATCTCACCTAATCCGCACACCTGTGTCTTGGCAGTACTAAGTTTCTCTCCCTTCCAGACCAATACACATGCTTTAGAAATGCACTACCGCCCACCAACTCCTGCGAAATCAAGACGGCAAATTTAGACTCCAATCTGAGAGTTACACAGTAGCTTGAGTATGAGTTAAATGAGGCTTTTCCAGCTCAAAGCCTCACAATTATCTTACTTGTTGAAAAAAAAGAACATGCATAGATACAAGACTCCCACCTGTGCAGCGTGAGACTATGGGAGCGTAAGCTGTAATGATTTCATATCCTGTAGCCTCATCCCTCTGTCTGGACATAACTTTACATGAATCCAACAATTTCTCCTGCAATACAGCTGGACACCACAGCCCCCCAAAAAGCTCGTATGCACACGTATGGCACGGCTGGTAGACTTTGCACAAGCCAACACAATGAAGCCATCTCTTCACTGGCCCAGATGTGCTCAGCCTGCTGGATCTGGGGACACATCTGGTGCATAGATCGCCGCCAGCAACCCGTCTCTTCACCTGCCGCAATCACCCAAATGAACATGGTGGACTGATTAGACTATGTGCTCTGCCTGGGGTGATGTCTAAAGCCTATATTCACACATATATGCCGTACGTACACAACCTGTCAGAAAAGCTCCCGGCAGTGTCATGGGCAGTGAGTAAAACTAATTATAGAAAAACAACAATTGGTGCTAATACACTCGAGGCGAAAACTGTACAACTGGTTTGACAAAGCGCCTTCAGGAATGATTGGAACAGCAAATCTCCCGAAGCAAACGTGATCAAGTTAACATTTGACAAAGTGTTCACGGCGGAGTTTGTCGTTTCCATATAGAGGGGCGGAGAAAGTTAATTAATGTTGTGTACTTTTTATATCCTATTCAAAATTTGACATGGTTTTATTTTAAAGCAAGACTGTGTAACTGATAATTACTATTTCAACTTATTGTTCAATATTTCAAAGCTGGAACAGTCATTTCCGGGGCTCAAGATTTATCGTGTGTCCATTTTCTTTGCAATAGTGGCTGAAGATTTTAGGCATTTTCATGTACTACGATAAGATTTGAGCTGTAGAAGGTTGAATAAATAACTTCTACAGCTAATTATTGGTTCCTTCTGCTATATTGCAGCTCAGGCCTTTTAATGATACTGTCTATTTAAAAATTGGTTTACTGGAATTTTCTTGCTTCATGTCAGTGGCATAAAGAAGCTTCAGTATTATCGTTTATCACAGTATTTCCCTGTAGCAATATATCGTGCTTTGAAATTTGTTATCGTCAACTGCATGGAACATTCTACATGGAGATAGATTAGTTTTATACCAAACTGGGGAATATTATAGCCAAAAGAACAACATTGCCATGGAAACAGGCAGGAGAAGGCCCACCTCTAGGCCAAATGAGAGTAAGCTTTGTGAACGTTCAAGCCTGCAGAGTGAGGACACATGCCTTTGTTCATTTTTCAGCACAATAAAAACATCCACAATGAAAACAACACGCTTCTATTGTTTATTTTTTGGCTAAAAAGTTACACGGTAGGACTTTAATTGTAAGGGTGTTCTCAAAATGTGTGAAGTTCAAAGCTCTACAGCATTTACAACAATATAATCCAAATCAATTTCCAAATTCAACTTTTAATGATGCACTAAAGGCACAAATGAAGAGATCAGCAGTGGCAACCTAGATTGACAATCAATCTAAATAGTTTTCACCATCATAAAAGTTACTTCAAAGATAGTTTATGTCGGCGTCTTTCATCCAAGCACATTTTGAAATTGGTCTTGTCTAATGTGTTAACTATCTGCTATAGAACCCAACATCTTGGAATCAAATGTGCAGTACGTTTTGGCACGGCTCTTGTACTCACAGTATTTTAACAGTATTTCTGCTGCCAGCCTGCTGAAGTGAACTGTGCAGTCACTTCAAATGCAAAACAAGACTGCTTTGATTCCTGCCCATTTTCTCCACTTCAGTTATTTTTCTACATTAAGTACCTTGACTTACAAATAGGCCAATTCCATGTTCTATTCATACCTAAGAAAATCAAGAGTACTATATATACTAAATGTCACAAAAGAAGGCGCATTACCAGATCAAAAGTGAATGAGTGAAATGCTAATAAATGCTCCACAAGTGCACCTTGTCCTCCAACTGTTTGTCACCATGGAGATGTGATTGCTCTACCTGGATTGTTCCACGGTATGGAATTAAACTTGTCTGTATCCATAGAGACAAACAGGCGACGCCACCAATTACAAGTTAGATCAGGGGAGAGGTGACCCGCCCACAGTTAGAATGGATGTTTTTCAAGTTCTTTATTACCAACAAAACACCTCTAACTGAAAAAAAATGCAAGATATAAGATAAAAATTGAATGTCATACTGTGGAACACCTACCAGCATGGATATGGTAAAGTGTTGATTAATTGTTAGTTATAGAATATGGCGGTAAAAAATAAAAATAGCTACTTTGTTAGCTAATTAACAATATAACCCCTAAAAGCCCCAAAACACAGTCCTACGCCGTGCTCAACTCTTAAAATGTACTCCTGGAGAAACATTTAGTAAGGACTCGACTTCCAGGGAGTGTTTGTCTGAAAAGGCCCGTAGCAGCGTCCCTTCAGCGCAGAGCATATCAAACCTGGTCTGATTGCAACAGAACTGGGTCACCTGTGCACTGGCTGCTGGTGGTAGCACTCCAAGCCCCATCGGTTACCACGGCTCCCCGGGCAGC
>KN470027.1:49338-61451 GCA_000787095.1 Periophthalmodon schlosseri
CCCATCGGTTCCCACGGCCCCCCGGGCAGCCGTGTCAGAGCCCTCGGCCCGCGCTACGCACCTGTGTCCGCGCTTCTTCACTGGGATCAATTAGCATTAAAGTTGCACAACGCTCTCCCTCCCTTTCTCTCTATCATCATATAGTGTTCACTGGAGAGCTACACCTGAGCGAAAACAAGCCTGACAGCCACGTGAAGGGACACATAGATTTGCCCCAATGCATCACACGCTAAGTCAACAGCAACAACCAAGTCACAACTGTTATATCAAGATTTTTCAAACTTTCTGCCATAATTGCTTTGCCTCAGACTAATTGTGGCCTGTTTTCTTGTTTGGTATCTGTGTTGGGTTTGGTCTGCTGGTCACACAAATAAGCCATTTAGCCACATCTTGTTTGACTAAGTGTACAGTAATTTTCCACTGGTTTGTGATGCCTTAATTCAAGCCAGATTCCCAAAAGTGAACACAAAAAATCATCTGATAACGAGACATTCAAAATTTTAAGTAAAAAACATGCAACCCCCACTATAGAAATTCTGCCTCTGAAGAAGCGGCTTGGATGAGCAGCGAAATCTTTCCTTTTACTACTTCTACTACAGTTACTACTACAATTACACCTACTACTTCTACTACTGCTACAACTACTATTACTACCACTACTAATGCTTTTATTCGGAGTCCACCATGGTCAGGCTTTAGTAACTTTTCTGGGAAAGCGTCTGCTACCTGCTTATCTGAAAGGAAATGATTTTCTTATAATATTCCACAGCATGGTATTAAACTTGTCTGTCTCGCATGTATTCAATTATGGTATGGTCCTGCTGGCTGTGCCCAAAGCCACAAAGACCAGAAGAACAGTGGTGACAGAGCCTTTTCTGTGGCAGTGTCCAGACTATGGAACAGCCTCCCTCTGCCTGTCAGATCCTCTCAGCCTTTAACGCAGTGTAAGACTAGACTGAAAACCCACCTCTTCTCCCTGGCATTTAATACTAACTGGACATGATATCTTGGTGTTTTATTGTTCTTTTTTGATATATTGTGTGGTCTCATCTGTATATTTACTTTTAGTTTTACGTAAAGCACTTTGGTCAGCTCAAGTTGTTTTCTAAATGTGCTACATAAATAAACTTGAATTGAAAACTGTATTAAAAACATACATTTTTATTGTGAGCGGGGTCGCCTCTCCACAGATCTGACCTGTAACTTGACCGGTTGGCATCACCTGCTTATGATAAATAAGTACCACGCCATACATTCCAGGCAAGGCATCGACATCTCCATAGAGACAAAAGTTAGAGTGCACCTTTAATTAAATATCGTGTTACTTTCCATGTGATATTACTTTCTCTCTTCCCAGAATGCCCCTGCAGTAAACAAAGAATGAGCAGCGGTTAGGGATCGGTGACCGCTCTAAAGCACAGACGACAAATGACTACGGAGGGGTTGTGTGGTGTATCTGGCCCTTAACCACATCTATTACACGTACAAGTGTGTTCACAGCAGGGGAGCCGTGCCGCCAGGGAGGATCAATAATCTGCATGTCGATGTACACAGCCAACCTAAATCACACTTAGTCCTCCTGCATGTTCCCACCAAAGCAAAGGGGGCTGAGGAGAGCGCTTTCACACTGTTTAAAGGCACTGTACTAGATTTTTACTGTCTTAAAAACATGAAAAACACAGCTACTTCACTTGAAATGGGTTGCAGGGGTCCAAAGATACTCCTCATTCACCCGATGCATCATCCTAATGATTCACCGTCATCAGTTTATGAGCGGTTTTCACATCGGAATCGGATTTGTCACGTTAAAGCTAACAACTAGCATGCCAACTGCGCACTACCTGATTCCCAGACAACAAAACGCTTCATAATTAGATGTAGGCGGTATGCAGACTTATTTTGACCTCAAAAGCTGCTTATAAAATATATCTGTACTGGGATAAGACAATACTGGCCCAAATACATGGAAACAAATGATAATTGTTTGGCCACAGTATCTTATGATAATATGTAATCATTTGTAAAATAGCAGTACGAATCCAGTATTTTCAAGCAATGCAGAGGTAGACGTGCGTATTTTGGTTGAGTAGCTTTTATTTAAACTTAATTAAAATGGGAGTTGTGCTATAACTGCTATTTAAACAGAGTTCAGTTTAACATATATTCTAACACTAAATGCAATGTATTTTCCAGATAACACTTTTATTTCACACCCACAACAACAGCCGGATTGAACTTTTGACTACAACATTTATTCCTGGAGAAATGTAAATTGAAATATGATAAATTAGCCTTGAAAAAAAGTGATGTCTCCTTAAATGTAGATGTGAGAACAAAGCCGGTGTCATGGTGGGAGTATGAACACTTTTACCAAGCTGTTGTGCTGATACTTGCTCTCTTTATCAAAACAATAGGCTGCGGATCACATCATTTGTCTTTGGTAAGAAGTGCTTTGCTAATGACAGAAACAACCGTTAGCGTTAGCATTGCGTGGATAATCTATTGGTGCCCCGATGAGTGTGTAGGCTTCATGATCTTGTATTTTGAAATCTCAAGTTTCCAAAGTTTCCTGACAGCACTGCAGCAATACACAGATCTACTATCAGAAGAAATTACAGACATGAAATATAAGCAAACTGGTAAAAGTCCTCCGTATGTTTCCGCTATAACCAAATGTGATCTTAAAAATGTAGAAATAAAGATTCTTGAAAAAGTGGAACTCTTTTAAAACAGTGGACTTATTCCAGCAACTGGGCAATGGGAAAAAAAACAAAACTAAAAGTAGAAAAGTAGGAAATTTAAAAAGCATAAATGTCTGACTGTTTTGGTTAGAGCTGCACTAAGCATTTTGTTTCCATGTTAAATGCTTTTGTTTACAAAAAATGCAAAGCAGCCACATTTTCAATTAGTTTAATGTTGATAAATAAAAGAGATTTTTCCATGTATGTGTATGTTTTGGTATTATTATTTGTCAATTGGTCCTCACAAAGCGCACAGGGCACACAGCAAAAAATATGATTAACATAAATACAAACTCTCCATCAAGTGGGTGTAATCATACCTTTTCTGACATCTGTTAGAAAAATAAAGTTGACTAAATTACAGGACACCCTAGAAGAAGATATAGTGTATCTCAGAGGAACCTCCCTTGCTAAATATAGGATGAATAAAAATAAATAAATAAATAAACACAGCCCCAAGCCAAACATGC
Source organism: Periophthalmodon schlosseri (assembly GCA_000787095.1). Classification (NCBI taxonomy): domain Eukaryota; kingdom Metazoa; phylum Chordata; class Actinopteri; order Gobiiformes; family Gobiidae; genus Periophthalmodon; species Periophthalmodon schlosseri. The sequence continues at coordinate 52,550 of KN470027.1, forward strand.
TATCTCCTCTCCTCCAAGTCACCAGTCCAAAAGCTAACAGATAGTCAACAAGTAGGTGGTCTGGTTTGTTTTGAAAAGGCGGTGCTGCTCCTGGGGCTGTCACCCTGGGGTGCTTTCCCACCACCATGTGTTAGTGTGTGTGTGTGTGCATCGTGTGTGTGTGTGCATCGTGTGTGTGTGCATTGTGTGTGTGTCCTGTGCCAGAGAGAGAAAAGAGCACAGGGCCGCTGTACCTGCGCTGCCTTGTGCTCGTCTCTTGACAGTGGCCTTCACATCACAGCGTGTGCCTGGATATCAGATCTGACAAGTCTGACCTCCACGCCACATCAGGACGCTACGGCGAGCAAACACACAAAGACGCACGCACGCACACATACACACACTCACACGCACACACACACACACACACACACACACACACACACACACACACACCTGGGGACGGTAATATGAAGACATAAGTACAGACAGCACATGGTGGCACCAATAAGACAATTATACATGACACATTCAAGGTCACAGGGACAATTGAAGGAGACGTATGATGCTTTATTCGAGTATTTAGTCATAAGCTTTAATATAAACATAGATTATAATTTTACATTTTGTTCACTGTAAACTGCCATATTGATCTAAAATGGCTTAATACTAAAAACAGGTCACTGACTTTCTGTTTACAGCTGTGAAGCTGATGGCGATGAACACAGTTTAAACCAGGTTATAAACTAAAAGTGGATTTACAGAATATCTGCCCTTTAAAAATCTATGAGGGGCATAATATCGCACATTTAGTATTGGAAAATGGTCAAATCATACCAGAATACCAGTGGTGGAAGAAGTACTCAATACTCAAGTAAAAGTAAAAGAATCACATGAAAAAAAATCTACTAAAGTAAAAGAATAAAAGTACTTTTAAAAAAATGTACTTGAAGATTAAAAAGTAATAGTATATTGTGCAGATTTTGAGTTCTAATAAAGCTTCAAATTTATTGAATACTTCTGCTGAATTTTGTTCAACAGAAGCAATTGTATTCATATTTTTTCCTTGCTGTTTTAATTTGTCTATTTTTGTTTGCTCAAAATATGAATGAGTTAGAAATAAACCCCTCGGGCTTTTCAGCAGGTCTCAGACAGTAATAAAAAAAGCTTTCACTTTTCAGTCCTGTTCAAAAATGTAGTGGAGTAGCAAGTACAGATACCTGCTCTCAAATGTAGTGAAGTAAAAGTAAAAAGTATCCACTATAAAATCTACTTAAGTAAAGATTTAAGTATAGTACTTTACTACTTTTACTTTCACCACTGATGAATACAGACGGCACATGACAGCAGCTGTAGGTCATTAAACATCATTTTGAGGTAACTTGTTCAAACCTGCCTGTATTTTTAAAAATGTACTTCTTTTATACCGATCGCACTTCCCCGGCGACCTCCCACCATCATTCGCACATAACAATAGGGATACCAGCGGAGCGGCTGCTAGACCGGAACTCACTGTAAACAAAGAGCCAACGGAGGATAAGAGGCAGAATCAAAGACAGAGAGCGGCTCCGGTTACTACGCCAAAGCAGGAAATCATTCGCTGACAATTTGCGTCTGGTTTCGAAGCGTTTTGTGCGGGGGAGACGCGTATATAGTCGGGGGGGTGGGACGGAGGCTGTCAGGTTTGGTGGTAAACTTTGACTCGGATATTTAAAATGTCAAGTCGTTTGTTCTTTACAATGCTGCCTTTTAGTGGTGTTCCGGAATTGTCGGCTAATCAGAATTTGTGTTGGATGTGTCAAACAGAAAGCAGTAATTGATGGGATTCGGCGCCGGCACTATTCTCGCTGATTGATAGGAGTGGAGGAAGCACTGAGACTGGCATTTTTCTTGCATAGTAAATAACAAACAGTGTGTTGCATTTGCACGTGTGAAATTCACTTGGATGATTATTTCATTTGGGAACTTCTCAACGCTCCAATCAATACTGCGCTAACGCATCCAGCTCCCTCTGATTGGCCCGAACATAAACAGTGTCATGATAAGTGAAAACCATATCCCCTGCGCTCCTGTCTTTGCTGACATATTTACCTGGTCACCCTGCGGCCTAATTGAAATGAAGTTGGGTGACCTTTGGGGTGCCTATAGGACCCTGCTTGTTCCACTGGGCCCTCACCATATATCATTTGCTATAGCCTCATAAATCAGCCTGTTGAACTGGGATGCGATGATGGTACCGACCTTTCTCATGACATTTCCAAATGGCCACATCCTCTACCTAGGATCATGGCGGCATGAAAGGCACCCAACCATGGCATATGAAGATGAGACCGGGATGGACCCAGCTAGCACAGGACAGCAAATAAAGCACTCATGTTGGCAAATGCCATTGGGAATTGGCACGGGTTGACAAAAGTGCTTTATGAAGTGAGAGATTGCTTGTCCTACCACTGCAACAAGTGCTGCTCCTACCCTGAGTGCTTCGAATGTACTGAAACAAGAAATGTGCAACAAAAAGTCAAAAGTGAAGGTTGAATTCTTTTAAAGGATTTTTTTTTTTTTTTTTGGATTAATATGTTATGGCTTAATATGCCATTTTAAAATAAACTAAACAAAAAAGAGATGGAGGCTGTAGTATAATCTGTTATAATTTTGCTTATTTAGTGAACATAAGAGGCAATTTTTAACAAGCGTAGTCATAATAAACAGATCATTATTCATCCATTCTCTGCACTCAAGTTACCCAAACTTGAGTGCACTTTATGACTTTGGTCATAGCTGCCCTGGTGCAGACTGAAAGCGGCAGAACACTAATCACAAAGGTAAAGTGCGTGAAATCTCTTGCTCAAGAACAAAAGATGTTAAAACTAGGATCAAACTGCCAAGCTTCCAGTTGAAAGGTGACCACTCTTCTACCTGAGCCACTGTCGCCTGTCTATTCTATGTAGAGACACACAAGAATAGTCCATAACAATATCTTTTAGCCTAGCATTGGTGGCCTAGCACAGTTTAGCATAGCAGTAAACTATGGTAAAGCATAGTTAAAATAGGTAGTAATATGGAACGATGTATTTTTATGCACAACAATTATGCAAAAGGAGTGACTAAAAGAATTCTTTTATGAACACAAGAGTTCTACATTTTCTAAGGAGGCGATCACAAAAGCTATTATAAAGCATGTTTCATCGCCAAGGCCAGGTGGTTTTACACATTCTTCTCTGCAGCTCCCTTTGAAGAGGAGCCCGACTGTACTCATTCTATGCAAATGCAACACAAGCCGCTTTCCCTCTGTTCTGGCTCGGTTCTATGTATAGACCTGCTGTGGGTGTGTGCGTGTGTGTTTGTGTGTGCTGGGGGGGGAGAAGTAAAGGTCCACTCATGACAAGCCTTCTGGGAATAGGAACATCTGGTGGACCGGCTGCTCCTCTGGTTAACATGCTCCTCCTCAGTGGCCCCCGATGACACAGTCCCAGGTACCACATCCGCACGCGCCCGTGGACACAAACACATATGGACACAAGGAAGTCAGGTGTGTCTGCATATGTAGGCTACACCGCACACAAGGCCCTCCAAAGCTGTCAGACGATGCCCTCCGCTCTCACTCTCCCCACTCGCGTAAATGCCCGTCCATCATGCGACACCATTATCGGGCTGGAGCGGGGTACGAGCAGAAGGCCGATCATTCACGGGATGATGGTAAAGAGCAACTATGACCAATTTGCACCAGATGCTCAATAGAGGCGCGTTAGGCTTGCATTATCGCTGGTGGGAAATGTCATGTTATTGGCAAGGTGAAGCCTCTCAATTCCAACGAGTGGTGCTCTGCTCGCGCTGGCTCACACCCATATCCTCCTTTCAATTGACCAGTGGTGTCTTCTCATCCCCTGTCTGTCTCCATCACTCATTAATTCAGTCAAACATGTTTATTAAACGCCATCACTCACATGTCATCTGGCTTCAGGGAAATGCCATCCGCGCTACACTGGGAGGGGCTATGTGTTAATTAACAGTGGGCTAATGTTATCCCGGGAGGTCATGTTACTATTGTGAGTGTGCAGTCTGGAGCAGGAGACAGAGGGAAGATGGGCTGAGTTTTTTTTTTTCTTTTCTTTCTGAAAGGTTGAGTTACTTGATAAAAGTGGCAGCAGTCGGACTAGGATGATTGCACACTGCCCGCGGGGCTGCCATTTGGAGCCCTAGGCGAGATTTTGGACTAATAACTCCAAGCTCCCCTCTCTTCCCGCGCACGCACACACTAATGCGCCGAGAGCCATGTGTTTGGGGGCATTGCATTCATTTCCCCAGGACGTATCTCCAACACGCCTCACGGCAACTTTAAACAATCATTTTACAGGTGCAGCTCCATGGTAAAATGTTTTGTGTTGTCCACCTTGTCCACGACACACAAGGCAAAGAAATGAGTGACAGGTATTTTTCTTTATGGTGATGAACTGTAATAGGTCGCTCACACTCAACTAGGACATTTGGAGAGTGGGATGGTTACCTGCAGAAACCCACAGGACCTCAACAACACCACTGGGAGCGCTAACAACCGCCTCCTGTGCACCACACTACAGCACCGGCTCCAAAGTTCAAATGGCTTTTATTGAACCCACTTTAACAAATAAAATAATATCTCTTAAAACTTTATATGAGATTGAGGTAACGCACCGGATTTATTATGATAAGACCCTCAACATCAGCAATAACACTGCCTAATGTAAGACTTCATATTGATTCCAGGGGATTTTAAACAATAACTTTAGCTTTACCACTGGGATATTGATTGACTTCTTTGCAAGATTGCCTTGTATCAATTTCATGTAGTGGTCATATAGTTTTACAAATGCAGACATGACAAAATTTTCCACCAAAAAACCTCTAGATAGAAACTACTTTATTCCCTCCTTGGTAGAGAACCCAGAGCCTACAGACACCTTGACATTTCCTAGCTGACTCCTCTGATACAATTTAAAATTCATAGTCACATCAATAATATCAAGCTGTCCAGAGGCTGCCCAAATCTCAGCGCTTTAAAGATAGATTAGCTCCTTATGTATGAGTGCAATGTTTGGTCAATATATAACATCATAGTTGTGCTTTGAGCAACAAAACACTCTTGTTCGAAAGTATAATCAATCTCAGTGACTTAGAAGTGGTCAATGACTGCTGTACCTCTGCAGTATTCACAAGAGTACTTTGTTTCTTTACAAATAAAGTGCTTTTCAAACTGTGGTGTCAGTTGCCATTACAAGAGCTAGATCTAATGTAATGTTCCATAGTGTATTCTTTTTAGAGACTTTTCAAGACTTGAGCATAGCTACATTAACTATGATTTGCCAAGCCATGGACAACCAGATGTAGTCTTCAGAAGAGTAACCCCTCAGTCACCCAGGTAGAATCCAGCAAAAGAATTCTGTTAATTGAACAAAAGTTTTGTGAGTTAATATATTTACCCAAACCTAAACAAAGAAAACAACAGGGCTGGTCAGAGTACGATAAAAGGAGTTAGATGACCCATAGATGCAACGATTATGCAAAATGTGACAGTTCACACCTTAGGTCAACTGACTCGACTAATCACAGATACTTTGTACTGTAAACAACTAAGATGTGTTATTTTATTTAGTTAGCTCCTCCCTTCAGACAGATATTTAATGGTTCTGACACCAGAACCCTGCCAGAACTGAAGCTACCTGGATGAGTGGTGAACCACATTACAGAGTGTTTTTTTTTGTTTCAGAATAGTTGTTTAATGTTTGAGAAATTTGAACATTTTTTGGTTGATAGAACGTATTGGCAAAATAAACACACCTAAATGCGATAGATAGTTCTGTTAAAAAAAGGCTTATAATAATTGAGAACTAACCAAAACTTCTGGAAGTATTTCTGAAAGTTGGTACTGGTTTAAATTATATGACCAAACTCTCAGAGCTGCACACCAAACCTCCACTTGTCCTGAGCAGAACTGTGGAGCAGGCTACCCTTCTGCCTGACCCTGCCCGGCCAAGAAAGGCTCAGCTGGGCTACTGCCAGAGCCGCAGCAGCCGTCCTTCACCAATCTATGTAATGGCTGCGCTAATGATGCCAACGCAACCTGGGAGAGCTCCACTAACTCTATGGCTAGTCATTCCACAGCCATGATACGCTCCTCCAGATATCAATCCCACCAGCTCCCAGCGGTGTCATCGTGGCTCTGTGACAAAAGCGGATAATTAGACGAAAAGTATGGCCGCGCACGTTTCCGGGATGAAAATGAAAACTTTTTGAATCCACCCAAAACACTCCAGAGTTATTGTAAGTGCTTACTCTCTCACGTCGGAGAAAGACGGATGATCGATTTTCCTTTTGAGAGAAATAATACCAAAGAAGAAAGAAAGACACATAAATAAACAGATAGGAGTGTTACGGAGAAGAGGAGGTGAGAAAGAAAAGAAAAAAATGGCCAGACATGAAAAGAGTGTTTTTAATGGGAGCGTGCACAAAGTACTCAAAATTTGGGCTGCACGACATGAGAAAAAGATGCAATATTCCATAACTATGTTTTGTGTTGTGATAACACTATTATTATGTACTTTTGGCCCAATACGTTCAGTTAATTTAACACAAAAAATGCACATGCCTTCATTTACTAGGCAAACTGGATCAAAACCAAGACCAACCCAAGTCTAATGAAGGACTTAATAAAGAAAATCATGAATACAATCTGCGTTTTGTCGATTTTACTTTCCAAAAACAGTACATTTCTGTAATTGGAGAACTTTGTGTTGTTGTGATATGCTCTTTTATTGCGTTATCGTTTCTTGTGTCAGCCAATACTGTGATAATGATATTTCCACGTCATACTGTGTAGCCCTACTCCAAAGGTTTTTACTTACGATTCAGATATGAATGTGGGCATCTAAAATTTGACTGACGACCACTGATTTCAGTCATATTGAGCATAAGGAAGAGCTTTGGCATAGTTTGAGCTTCTACCTCCTGCAGAAAAAAAACAAGCATAGCAAACATAGCGCTAGGAACAAGTTAGATAGATTTAAATACCATCCTCTTTTCCTGTTTTATATCAGCTACCCCAGTTTTGATATTAATAATTTAAAAATCCAAACGGTTGAGACTCAGCCCTGCCGTGCAATTTTTCAGCTCAGGGTGTGAAATTCCTCTAAAACTAAAAATATTATTTACTGGTCCTTGCCTGGATCATACATACTATATTTGGCCGTTTTGCATTGAAGAATCAAAAAACGTCCTCTGTAAAAGTGTTACTGAGAAGAGGAGGCGAGGAAGAGGAGGAAAAATGGCCCGACAAGAGCGTTTTAATGGTGCGCAAAAAAACTCAAAATGTTTTTACGCAGCGTCCGATACGAGTGTGGGTAGCTAAAATTTGACAGACGACCATTGATTTCCGACATATTGAGCACGAGGAGGAGTTTTGGCGTACTTTGGGCTTGGACCTCCTGCAGTAAACCTAGCGTCGCTCACCAGGCGTCGCCCTGTTTACCTGTCAATCATGTCCGCTCAAAGAAGGTTTGTATGTGCGCAACCTGACACATGAACACAGCAGCTACACAAGCAGAGGAACAGAGATGGAGAAACAATGAATTAGCATAAGTCTTCTTGTATTAGACTCCAAAAGAAATATTCAGCAAGTGAGTGAGTGGGTAGAATTTAAATGAGTAAATATCTTCTGTGATGGGTTAGCGCGTTCGAAAATACTGTGAAGTTTGTTGGTTTTTGGGTTTCAATAACATTAAAAGCTTTTGAATTCAGTTGTTACACAGATACAACGGCATTAAACCTGTCCATGGATCCCCATCGAGACAAGGAGGTGGCAACAGTGGGCCAAGTTACAGGTCAGTTCTGTGGAAAGATGACCCCACTCACAATACAAATGAATGTGTGCCAAGGTAGTTTTGAGCAATAAAAATGTGTAATTGAATAAATGCAAAATCATTTTAATGTTATACTGAGGAGTATTCCAGGCGCAGCAATAACATCTCATGGTCATGGTCATGGTCACATTTTTACATAGCGCTTTTCCACCTTCAAGGCACTCAAAGCGCTTTACATCAAGGAACTGCTCACCCATTCACACACACATTCACAAACCAGTGTACGCGGACCATGGGGGTGAGGTGGGTTAAGTGTCTTGCCCAAGGACACAACGACAGCATTCATTTGTGGGAGCTAGAATCGCACCGCCAACCTGTGGGTCCGTGGAGAAACGCCCTACCAACTGAGCCACTATCGCCCAATAACATCTCCATGCTGTCAAGAAGGTAGTGGACCCGACCAGAAAAGATTGTTAAGTTACTAGTAGCTTGCAGGGCTTCTTTTTCATAGGACATAATAGTTATGATATTCCTAAGGTAATAAGTAATTAAGTAGGAATAATGAAAGAAACTGAACCACAAATACGGTCAAGCACTCCTCCCGTTGTGTCGCACCCCCAGTATTTACATTAAGAAATGCATTAGCGCCAAGTGATTAGATACATAAATGTGGGGCATCAGAGTGCTGAGGAGGCCTAAGAAAAGCACAGCAACTCATGTGATCGCGATCCAATTTGACAGGAAATGAACTTTTAATGAAGAGCGGCATGGTGGGAGAAATTAGCCATTACCCTACAGAGATGGCATCAAATGTTTATAAATGACAATGGCGTTGGCATTGGGTGCGGAGGAAGAGAGAAAGCTGGGGGAACCGAGTGACGATGTACTGATTTTTTTTTTTTTTTTTTACTTAAAAGGAGAGACAGGACGGAGGAAGAAAAACAAGGGAGGAAGGTGTGGAGGAGGGTGGAGGGGTGATGGGGCGACGGCTGTTATGACGTGTGCCCGTGGGAGAGGCAGACAGCGAACGACAGGGCGAAAGGGTTTAAAAGGCATGGCGTCTGTTGGATGGCAGGATGGACGGAGGGTAG
>JACM01062275.1:0-10348 GCA_000787095.1 Periophthalmodon schlosseri
ATCGTCGAGCAAAAATTGAAGCAAAAAATTTTGTATCATTATTTAATAGACAATTATTAATATTAAGAATGTCTTTTTTAGGTTTTGGTATCAGGGTGATCACCCCTTGGTTTAATGTTGGAGGAAGTGTGCCTTGGCCAAGGCTTTCTGAAAATACTTTTATCAAAAAGGGAGCAATTTGGTCACTAAATTGTTTATAGAACTCTCCTGTTAGTCCATCTGGGCCAGGTGATTTATTATTTTTCAGTTTACTTATTGTTGGATTCATTATATGTATTTAATCTCACTCGTATATTATCTATTGAATCTCACTGTATTTTATCATATATTCTGGTATAATCATGTGTCTTTGAGTGTTGCAGAAAGTTGAATTCCAGAGCACTCCCAGCACTCCCACGGGGTTTACCAAAGTTGCAGAGTTACTTTCACCCCCTTCTAACCACTTTAGTTGAGATCTTAAAAAGGCACCTCAGCTCGTCTTTTATAAAGATCAATTTATTTTGTAAAGAGGCTAAATTAATTTTGTTTTGAGAGAGATCTTTTGGATTTATTGTGGATAATGTCATAATGTCCTGGATAATTTTATCCTCTTCTGCCCTCCTGTATTTATTTAAATCAGAACTAAATTTCCTTAAGTATGTTGCAATTTCATATTTGAAAAGTTCCCAGTTTTTATTATAACAATTTTCGAAGTTAGCTTTATTAAAATAGTAAGAGACCGTTTCAGAAATCTTTTGTTGCACAGTTTCCAGTCTAAGTAAAGAATTATTTAGAATCCAGTAGGCTTTCTTGTTTTGGGAATTACTTTGAGGTAATTTAATGGAAATGTGGATAGTTTTGTGACCAGTGAGCGGAGTGGGGAGAATATCTTCTGTATCTAGACAATCAGACACCAACCAGTAGTCAATTCGTGACTGCTTGGAACCACTATTGTTACTCCATTATAAAGATCATCCAATTTATTTTGTAAAGAGGTTAAACTAATTTTGTTTTCTTCTGAGAGATCTTTTTGATTTACTGTGGATAATGTCATAATGTCCTGGATACGTACAAACATACATAAGACATACACGCGTGCGTAAACGTCATCATCATGAGCCGCAAACGTAACACGACTATTTTACGCGACGGATGCGCTCCCCCCATTCTGACCGCTCTTTGCTGATGTGTTACTAAAAACAGGCACAGGTTTCTCCTTTTGGGCTGGTCTTTTCATGCATGGACACATATTCAGAGTTTTAACCTAAGAGAAGGCTTCGGTTTGGAGGCTCATGTGAAAGGAGCCGGAGACTGACAGCGGGAATGGCGGTGAGATATGTTACTTCACCAGAATCTAACCAGGAGTCTAACCATGGGTCTAACCGTGGGTCTAACCATTGGTCTGACCGTGGGTCTGACCGTGGGTCTGACCGTGGGTCTGACCGTGGGTCTGACCGTGGGTCTGACGTGCTGGAGCTATTTCGAACTACAAGCAGGTAGAAACTAGTTAAGCGTGGAAATAATCTTAGTGTACGACACCTCCTGACGTTTTGAATAGTTGGCAAGAATATGATAATGAATGGAAATATTTTTAATCCCCTCAGATTAATATTGTAGTTTTTTGTTAATGTAATTGAAAGATTGCATATCACACATGCATTTGAGAATGAACGGTTCCAAAATAAATGGGGGACAGTTTCAAAATTATTAGAGAGAAATGAACAATTTACATCAAGGTCTAGTGTTTTATGGGGTAAATTTTGTAAATGATTTTAAATGATTTGTATTTGTATTTTTTTATTTTGTTGTTGAGAAAATATTTATTGGGCAAGGTCCATATTTGATTCCAGTTCATTTTAGAGACATGTTTAGCTAAGTAGATAACAATGTGGGGTTTAGTGCTTGTATATTTTTGTTATTCTCACTTGTTCTTGAGAGACATATTTTTCCACAATGTGCATCACTCAATTTTGGGAGAGAAGATGGACTGGATTAATATTGTAACAGCTTAATTTACAGGTGCTGTAATGCTGTATCTTGTGGTAACTCCCTTCTGTTCATCATTCAGCCCAAAGGTAAAGTCGGCACAAAAGGAAAGAGGCAGATCTATGAGGAGAACTTGGGCACTTTGCAGTTCTACTCACGGATCATTCTCGGAGCCAATGTAAGCACAGCTCAGCACAAGCATAAAGAACCCTGATAACTGCGATGACCAGCAATGACTAGGCTTGATGTATTTACATGCACTTTAGAAATCTGATCATCATTTTTTAAATCATTACTGGAGTAAATATTTAAAAGACAAAGTGGTTGTTGATTTACAGCAGGGATTTACTTCTCTTAACTGTGGTTCATATTTATTTCTAGTGTATGTAATCATGCCCACTTGTCTCTAGGGTTGTCAAAAGTATCAAAAAACACATGGTAATCGATACTAAAACTAGTATCGAAAATAGGTACTCATTTAAAAAAGTATAGATGCTAAATGTCACATTCACAGGACAGAAATAAACATTTTCTGAATAGCTTTGAATGATCTTGAGCTGTATTAGAACAAGTGTAAGACCACATAGCTATACGCCCATAGGCCACTGTGACGATTTAGGGATTTCACAGATTTAAGGCCACAGAAAGAGTATTTTTTCTTGTCACCCTGGTGTCGGAATCGGTATTATCGAGTTTAATGCTTAGAGTTTGAAATTTTAGTATCGTGACAACCCTAATAAGATGAACGTATATTTGGATCCACAAGAGTTTTTTTATCATTATTATTGTGGTATTGGAATTGGTATTAAGTAACAAGTTTATCCCTTAGTATCGAAATCACGTTTCAAATTTTAGTATGGTGACAACACTGCTTGTCGCAAAACACAAGATAACACTGGGCTTTTCCCCAATAGGCAATCTATGCAGTTGTGAATCTTCTCATTTTCTACATTTCCTCTTCTTTTTGGACATGGGTGAGTTTGTTCTACTTATCCAAAATTGAACACAAATGATTGATTCTTTCTAACCAGTAAATACTCTCTACTCTTTCCTGTCTCTTGTCTAGCTGCTGCTGGCGTTTGCATTAGCTGTGTACATTGGCAGTTACCGCTCAATGTCATCCATGGCCAAACCAGTGTTTGCTGAAGATGGCAGTCTGTTAGATGGAGGCATAGACCTGAACATGGAGCAGGGGATGGCTGAGTGAGTGGACACATTCTTTACATGTAGTCTACTATCAGAGGGGGGTAGAGTAGCCAAAAATTGTACTCAAGTAAGAATAACGTTACTTCAAATTAATATTACTATATTATTATTATTATTAATAAGTAGACGTACAAAGTAGTGGTCCAAGCCGGCCCATTGACAGAATTGTGGGGGCCAGGGGCAAGAAGCCTCACTTAGGCCCCCCCTCTAATATAAATTAATAGGAAGCGGGTCCAATACTGGGCCCCTAAGATCCTGGGGCCCAGAACAGACCCTTTTGTCTCCCTCTGTCGACTCCTCTGGGTCCAAGAAATTACTCAAGTAAGAGTGAAAAGGTATTTGGGAAAAGTATTACTCAAGTAAGAGTAACTTAAAGAGTAACTGTCAGGGTGTGAAGTTAATTTCATTGGAAGGACAAAATAATATACTACTACTAGTATAGACACAAAATGAGATAAATCATCATTCCATATCATATCAAGGGGCGGTGCAAGAAACACAAATGTTCAGATCATTTCATATTGTCAACATAAAGCTTTTGTCACTGGAAAGAGGAACAAAAACTTTTACTTAAGAGTACTATTACTTCAATAAAAAAATATTACTCAAGTAGGAGTAAAAGTATGCTGCTAGAAAAGTACTCTGAAAAATACAATTTCTTTTAAAAGTTACTCAAGTAAATGTAACTGAGTACTACCCACTGCTGGCTACTACTGCATACATAGTTATAAAATAAGATTGTATCGAAGTAAGCCGGTGTGCAGTGTGTTGTAGAAGATGCTAATGTAGTTTTGATGTTGCAGGCACCTGAAGGATGTGATTTTGCTCACAGCCATAGTACAAGTGCTCAGCGTCATCTCCTCGTACTTCTGGTATCTATGGCTTCTGGTAAGAGCTTTTCTCTTTGGACTCGTCTAATCAATTCTAGAGGACCTATGTCGGTTGATTATTATGCTTTTAAGTCATCAAAGCAGCATGCAGCTACATTTGGTTTTATTTATAGAAGAAAAGTGTAGTTTCAAATGGGCTGCACAAAATCTTTACTGTTTTGCACAATAAACAGTAAAATCCTGTAAGCCTTTGTTTATCTCACAAGTTGGGTATTTATAAATGACTCTACTAAGCATGTTATAGGAACTGTATGTTGCCTGTCCTCTGTACTGTTTAACAAAGGTGCTATAATCACAGCTGCACCTGGTTTACCAGAGCCTTAACCTGCAGATAGAGGACACACACAAGTTTTTCTCATTCATAGTATATGGACAGGTTATGTGTCATGTGAAAGCTCACAACCTCCAGAATTCACTCACTGAGGCTGCTCTAGCACTGATTCATGATTATCTGCAGGTGCTGGGGTTTAGGTAGTGACCATTCAGATGAGAGAGAGTTCTTTTAGGTTTAAAACAACTGGATTTCAGCAGTGGAACTGGAAACACAAATGAGAGACTCATATGAGGCTCAGTCTGCTTTCTGATTGGATAATCTTGAGAACCAAAACACCTAATTATAACATAAATAAATGGGACATCATGACCAATGTTTTTGTAATTAATAATTCTAATGCTGATTTATTGTTATCAGTAAAAGCTATATTGGACCCATTTTTACCGTTTATCTGGGGACACAGACAGAACACATTTATATAGACTTCTTATGGCAGATGACATATCATTAGGCCCGTCACAATAAGTAAGTTTGTATCTATAATTACCGTATTTTCTGGAGTATAAGTTGCACCAGAGTATAAGTCGCACCAGCCACAAAGTGCATAATAAGGAAGAAAAAAACATATTTCACATATAAATCGCATCGGAGTATAAATCGCACGCCTGGCCAAACTATGAAAAAAAGTGCGACTTATAGTCCGGAAAATACGGTAATTATTTATTCAACCTTCTACAGCTCGTAGAACAGAAATTATAACAAAATATTCTCCACTAGTACAAAGAAAAAGTCCCCACGATAAATATTGACCAGTTTATGTAATTCAAAATCTTGCATACAGTTTCTTTTAACACTTGCTTGGACATTTTTAATCACAGCTGTGTGCCGTCCTTCCTGCCCATAAGGAGGCTTAATGCACATGCCCTCTCCCTCTTGCTGCCCTTAGGCTCCGGCCCGCGCACTCCACCTGCTCTGGGTGAACTTCCTGGGGCCCTGGTTCATGGCGGAAAGCCCCTCAGTTCCAGAGGAGGTGAATGAGAAGAAACAGAGGCGGCAGGAGCGCAGACAGATGAGGAGATTTTGACACTGTAGAGGCTAATCTAATCTAACCCTGGGCCATAGAGACACATAACTTATTCTAAGTGTACTATTCCAGGGAACACCGTCCGAACCGTCCTCTGGATTCTTCTTCCCCAACTGTTTGATTTGCTATTCCTCATAGCCCAGTTTACTTCTCCAGGAAAAGTCATATTATTATGTTTTATCGTGTCAGGATCTGCCCATTTAAAGGTGCACCATGTAACTTGTAGCTCATAGAGAGGATTTCTCTTTGCCTGGAATGTTTCATAGTATAGCATTAAACTTCTATCTGCCATTGTATTTCATTAATAGTAGTTTTAATGTTAAAGCAAAATCAACTGTTCAGACCTTTTAACCATATCATAATTGTTTTCCGTTTTCATTTGGAGTGATTCATACATATTTGAGCAATCTTTAATTGCTTATTTTCAAGACGCCATTTTGCCAATCGACTCCAGTTTTCACTGCCACCGGTACACATGCACTGCTCTGTACTTAGTTCTCTAATTTTATTTTCTTAATCGGTGATGCAGCTATCCATAGGAGGGGCTGACAGCTGCACAGCTCTTTGTTGTGATGAGGTTTACGGCGATGCATTCTTCTCACTGTGAGTGGGATTTGACCTATGACTTTGCCTTGTCTTCAAGGGGATGGATAATTTCATGCCAAATGTTGGGACATTTCAGGCTAAACAGTCTTCATAAGGAGATAATCATCACCATAGAGACAAGCAGGCTCTCAGAAACGTTACATAGTGTGCCTTTAAAATGCCCTCTTCATCACATAGACTGTATATATATATTCTCTTATACAGTCTATGGCATAGGTGCATGTCATGTACAGTCTTAAGAGTATTATGTTATGTTATGTTCTTTGATTTCATTCAAAACAAATGTGCCCGCTGTTTTCTACAGATGAAACATGATCTGGACTGTCTGGATGAGAGTGGAGATTTATAATATAATGATAATGCAATGTTTTTCAATAAAAGGAATCTAAAAAAAAGTCGGCCAGTCTTGTGTTTTGAGTAGTTCTTATTAAATTACACTGGAAATTAGATTTGTACAGAGGCGGATAGAGTGGCCAAAAATTGTACTCAAGAGTAACATTATTTCAAAATAATATTAAGTAGAAGTTAAGTAGAAGTACAAAGTAGAGTAAAAAGTATTTGAGAAGGTCTTTGAGTAGATCTCCATAGAATCTACATCCAATCAGAAGAATGCACCAATACCAGTACCAGTATCAGGACTGGCGCGTTTTGCTTCTCCCCGTTTTGCTTCTCCTTGTTTTGGTCATACAAAATATTTAATTATGCTGAACTTAGAAACAACGGAACTGTAGAAGCTATAGACCTTTCTGAGGAAACTAGCTCACTTTTGGGGTTGAGATGGTGTGATATTGCAATTTCAAACACCAACTCAAGTAGAAGTACAAAGTAGTAAGTCCAAGAAATTACTCAGGTAGGAGTAAACAATTTGGGAAAACTACTACTTGAGTTACTGTGGGACGTAACATCATATTTATAATTTAAAGTTAATGTAATTTGAAGGACAAACATGAAATAATACACAAAATGAGACTAAACTAAATCATATGTCAAGGAGTGGTGCAAGAACAAATGTTCAAATCATTTCATATTGTCAACATAAACCTTTTGTCATTTGTAGACTTAAAATGGGAAGAGTAACCACAACTTTTACTGAAGAGTACTGTTACTTCAATAAAAATATTACTCAACTAGGAGTAGAAGTGTCCTGCTAGAATTTCTTTAAAAAGTTAGTCAAGTAAATGTACCCACCTCTGCCAAATAATCCCACTTGTAGGCCTATTGCTACTGAGATGGTTACTTGACTGTTTCTTTCACCAACAGTCTAATGTCTGATGACTTGTCTGCATCAGTGCTGAAGTTGTGTGAAGACACCATTCAAACCATTCAGTGTGTTTGTGGCTATTTCTGTACCCTGCAGTTTGCTATTCCTTTCCACCATGTTGTGTGATGGCGACCCCTACTGTCCACTTATTGACATAACCATCTAATATCCAAGCTTCCCGAACAGCTGCTTTATGAGGCCTGTCATGACAATTACTATATTGACTGATTGTTCAATATTTGCTAGATACTTTTTCAGGCTCAACATTTATCGAGTGTACTTGTTCTATGCATTAGTGGGGACATTTTTCTTAATTTTATGTAGTATTAGGCCTATATGATGACATTTGAGGGGCAGACGGTCCAGTCATGAACTTACATGACACATACATACTGATTAGTTATAACTCAAAACTAATGCGCAAATGCGTACAGAGCGCGCACAACTGAAGCTCACGTGGACATACACACGCTTAGTTCACTTTTGTTTTCTGTTTATGACGATTCATAACAAATGCAGCGCTGCGGTGCACGTGCTTTTTGTTTTGATAACGATTTTACTCTGCGGTTACCTGAGCGGGTGATGATTATGGTGCGTTTTACACGGACTCATTTGGACTCTGCAGCTTTACACACACGCGTAATATATTTACTACACCACATTTACCTTGGAAGTACGCTTTTACCAGGACCGAGGAGGAGTTTTTTGATGGAGTTTGGTTCATATTATGTGTTTGGTTTCAACTTTACGCGCGGACGCTGCAGACTGTGACTAAATGTAGCACAACACTTAAGCACAACACTTTGACTTTGAGACACTGTAAAAGTCCCGCACTGGAGACACTGTTTCTTTAAGTCTTCTGTTACGGGTTAGAAAATACACTGCGCTTTTGGCACTTGACACAGATGTTAAAACCAATGGCTAAAACCTGAGTGGTGCCATTTGTTGGTGCATGGCGCAGTTGTGACTTGTGTTGTGACCTGCGCTGCTGTTAAATCAGTTGGCAGCATTTGACGTTTTATCTCAGAACAGCCCAGTCACACTGACTGTCCAGAAGCATCTTACGAGTTCAGATATTGTACCGAGCAAGCGGAAACTCATCGTTTCCTTCTGGTATTGTGTCCTAAATTTTTAAACCAAAACTTATAAACTTATAACACGAGCATGGTTAAAGTTTTGTAACAGCTGCCCCTCCTTCCTTTTTAGGATCCCGTGCCTACAATATTAAGTTATATATATTCACTCTTCAAAGTCTACAACATTATATTTGGCAAACCGTGAAGTTTAGTAACTTACTCTGCGTTTTGGCGACTATGACCTAAAATCCACTCGCTTTTTCACCATGTTTGGACATTACTGTGAACAGGTGACATGTTTTACATAAAGTAAGGGAGCAGAATAAGAAAACTGAATTTCTGAATGTTACTCACAATGAGGTTTTATTGAAATTAGCTTAATAAATGCCTAACACATTTTTGCCGATTTTCTGTCTCTTTCACGCGGAAAATGACAGCAAATGGAGCTGGAGCAACGGGCTAAACCAATGTGTAACAACAGGGAGAGGTGGATCGGTTTTTCATTTTCAGACTTATTTAATGACAGTGAACTATGTGGATACTGCATACATTCTAATATATAAATAGGTTTTACCATACTGCTATTTTTTATAAAGCGTTAATGCAAGGGGAGGGGGGGACAGTAAGAGGGGAGAGGGGGACACTAGTCAGAAAACTAGTCAGAAACTGTGATTTCCGCTTATGCACAAACTAGAACTACTAGAACTAACTACTTTAGTGTTTTATTGTCATTTCCGCTTATGCACATACTAGAACTAACTACTAGAACTAACTACTTTAGTGTTTTATTGTCAGCGATGGGAAGAATACTGAAAATGTATTTAGTTACAGAATACTGAATACCTGCATTAAAATATATTTTGTAATGTATTCTGTTGCATGGTCCAATCAGAGAACTGTATTCTAAATACTTTGAATACTTTTACACCAAGTTACATTATATTATATTGGAATTAAAAAAAAACAAAAACAAAAACAAAACAAAAAACATGACATATAATTACAAACAGCTGATTTTTGTTGTTCTGCATTTATTTATGTCTGATTAGAGAAGGACACACACACAAACACACACGCAAACACAAATGTGTGAATGAAACAAAACACAACTCCAGGTAGTTTCTTAGGAGGAAACATTATAACATAGGCGGAAATCACGGGTCCAGACCCCCCTTTACTGACTAGTGTCCCCCCCACCCCCTTGCATTAACGTTTTATAAAAAATAGCAAATTATGGTAAAACCTATTTATATATTAGAATGTATACAGTATCCACACAGTTCACTGTCATTAAATAAGTCTGAAAATGAAAAACTGATCCACCCCTCCCTGTTGTTACACATTGGTTTAGTCCATTGCTCCAGCGACATGCACACGGGTGTCAGGGCTGTACATTTGCTGTCATTTTTTGCGTGAAAGAGACAGAAAATCAGCAAAAATGTGTTCGGCATTTATTTAGCTAATGCCAATAAAGCCTCATTGTGAGTATCATTCAGAAATTCAGTTTTCTCATTCTGCTCCATTACTTTATGTTAAACGGGTCACGTGTTCACAATAATGTCCAAACATGGCGAAAAAGTGAGTGGATATTAGGTCACAGTTCGCTAAACGCAGAGTAAGTTACTAAACTTCACGGTTTGTCAAATATAATGTTATAGACTTTGAAGAGTGAATATATATAACTTAATGTCGTAGGTCCGGGATCCTGAAAAGGAAGGAGGGGCAGCTGTTACAAAACTTTAACCACGCTCCTGTCAGGTAAGTTTATAAGTTTTGGTTTAGACATTTAGGACACAATACCAAAAGGAAACAATGAGTTTACACTTGCTCGGTACAATATCTGAACTTGTAAGATGCTTCTGGACAGTCAGTGTGACTGGGCTGTTCTGAGATAAAACATCAAATGCTGCCAACTGAATGAACAGCAGTGCAGGTCACAAGAGAAGTCACAACTGCGCCCTGCACCAAACGGCACCACTCAGGTTT